>VZXH01000082.1:0-138038 GCA_009667055.1 Saccharomyces cerevisiae x Saccharomyces eubayanus x Saccharomyces kudriavzevii x Saccharomyces uvarum
TAGTATTCTAAATAATTATATTCCTCTTTTATATGTTATCATTCACTGATCCTATTACAATATCAATCCTTGCGCTTCAGCTTCCATTAATTTCGATGACAGTTTCAATCTTGTCTTACTGGTCTTGTAATTTACGTCATCTTTTCACACCGTATATAATAGTAATATATGGACGATAGTGGAATCTTGTTCCAACACAGAAAGTGTTTTAGTAGTTATGTAAATGGAGACACTATTAGTTTACCAATTTCAATAATCCCGCAATTCTAACCTATTCAAAAATGCATCCACGGCTGTCATGAGAGCTTAAGCAATCACTATTTTATCAGTAGTATTGTATAACAAAGAGTCCTTCTTCGCAGAATAGTCACAATAGGTATACTTCGGGAGTAATTACATGATGTCTAACAAACACCAATTGAACACATTTCCTGAAGATAGGGTCTCTATTCGAGCGCCGTGGCGCAGTGGAAGCGCGCAGGGCTCATAACCCTGATGTCCTCGGATCGAAACCGAGCGGCGCTAGTATTTTTTATATTTTTTGCATATATTACTGCCATTTGTTATCTTCACAAACATTTTTAAAATATACCAAAATCTTCTTTGAACCTTCATTGGCCGGAATACCTTTATACAGGCAAAATTCCATCCTTCTATAGAGCGTAAGGTCTTATATTGAAAATTCCGAAGTTTTTATCGTTTTTGAAGGATCTGCTATTGGTCTTGGAAAAACTAGTCGGCTTCATCACGATGCCGCTGACTTGATGAGGTGGGCGTTCAGTGCTTGATTCGTGTGACGCAAAGAATATCGAGTTGGACTTTTATGTGTATACTCACATCCCTTTCTCTTGAATCGAAAAGAAAGTGCTAAGGTATGTGTTCCTGGCATACATGTGACATACCCTTCCATAGCACCTAGCTGCACTAAAAAATAAAAGCCCTGTAGGGGGCTCGAACCCCTAACCTTATGATTAAGAGTCATACGCGCTACCGATTGCGCCAACAAGGCTCTTTAATTGTGAAAACTGGTTATTTAGCATGGTATACAACTGCTGTTGCACATAGATAAACTTACCAACCCGCAATTGACACGTGCTTGAAATGAATCAAAAAAGAGATTAGCAACAAGTTACTTGCCTGAGATCGTCGAGGTTGCTAAACTACCCCGGTGTTACCTAGTCTTAATACAACACAAAAGACCTCTTCCAAAGTAGACTAGTACTTACGAAGTATTATCAACATTATAGAACCATTTTAACTCTCTTTTTTCAGTTTGTTTCTTGTTGATAATTAACTATTCTTGTACCATTGGGTTCATATCAATCAGTGTTTTTTCTATATTCCCCTTTCATATAAGGAAAAGAAAAAACTGATTCCTAAGTATTACAGCTTACTAAAAAATTTATTACCAACAGTAATTCAACACTTTGGTTGTACGGAATACCGCAATTGAAGACACCAAATCACTGGTTTTCCTTCATTTCTGTGGAAATATTTCCTAGTCAAGGAATATAGTAGTTTAGTCTTGTTCTTCGAGGACGAGAACTGTAGATGAGTCCCGTTTGTGCTGCTTTTTTAAATCAGGATGTCAGACGGGGTTTCGCATAAAAGAAGTTTTAGCCCCTCAAAGAATACACAGCTTATTCCAAAACTACATAGTCTTTATTAGTAGACGCCATTTTTAATGTGACTGTACTTACAAGACTTAAAAAAGGGTAGCCAGATTACATAGAGTATAGAGGTTAATCTTGCCAGGTTTTCAAGAATCTTTAGAGTAGTGTGGTAATATTACTATTTATTGATAATTTTTTATGAGGTTTCTACTCAGAATTCAAAAGTTCCAAGTGATAGCTTTTGCTGCAAATTAGATAGCAGTTTTGCCTTGAATCACTGTCGTATCTTTTATTTGCATATCTATCTTCTTTATGCGAAATTATTAATACGATTTACTTCTCTCGAGCTAATAGCGTCCCAATTACAAACCTGTGTCCCATAAATACTATAAGTTTATGTCTTCAACAAGAGCTCAGAGCAAGGCGACAATAACCACACTTACAATCGTATATGTACCATTGGCTGAGTCGGAGAATTTTTAATATGCCTATCAGCGGCCGTAATTTTGGAAGCTTAAGTAACTTTTATTGGAAGATTCTCTGCACAGCCTAATATATTGATGTACTGTCCTGTAAACGTGGACGAAAATTTTAGGATTCCATTTTCTTCGACGTTATAATATTACTTGTATAGATTGTAGTGAATATTCTCCTCGGGGAGTTAGGGACCCCACGAAAGGTAATTAACAATTTTTTGCATATTATGAATGATTCTGTTCCTTTTTATTGAATTCTCAATGCTTGCGCTTCAGCTTCCATAATATTTGACGAAAGTGTGAATCTTGTTTTGCTGGCTTGTAATTTGCGATCTCTAATACCGTATATATTAGTAATGAATGGACGATGGTTGATTTTTGTTCCGACAATAAGGAGCTTCGAACTGTTTTAGGGAAGTACACAGCTTACGAACAAACAAAAACCCATGTCAAACATCTAGACAGTAAAATTCATTTATATCAAAAGGCGTATTTCAGGTCACGAATAGCGTGCACTTTTTCTCTTTCCACTAGGACTTAAACCCTTCCGTCATTGCCAAGAATTAGCGTCCCTTCCCCTGGGACCCTGATTTTCGCGACGCGGCTTTTCTGTGCGAGTAAGTAAGCAAGGGTTCAGCCGCCGTATTGTATAGAAGATTGGGCCCCGTACGAGCCACAAACGTAGACTATTGATCATGATATGCAAGGGGCGGCAACTCTGTAATGTAGTTTTTTGTATCACAAATAAAATTTCCCATGCATCCCTAAACAATAACTACCCAGCTTGACCCACAAAACTATAAAACAAACTAATTCTTCTCATCGATGGCCTGCTCATCTTATCGATCATTCTTTCGTAGTCAGTGGTGACTCAGTAAGACCAAACCGCATTGCTATTTGTTTGCTATCGCTAAGTCAATAAAATTGCGGGTGGCTAGCTAGAAAATCGGATAGTTGATTTTTGCTAGCATGCGCTATAATAATTATGATAACTCTGGAAGTTCTTTTTTAACTAAAGTAGTAAAGAAAACAGACGCAAAGAAAACCGTATTAGAAAATAAAGAAATTAGTGGCTGGAAACAAAACCTCAAGAGAAAGGCCTATAAGGAACGTGGAAAAGTGTTTGTAAGCTGTTCATTCATTGAAGTAACTCATTCTCAAATAAACATCGTGGATATCGAAAGAAAATTCCAGAATGCGGAGCAATTAAGAGGCTTAACACGGGACATGCTTAATGAGAAAGATTGTTCCTCATATGAAACGGCACCTTCGAAGAATTGTGCAACTACTGCTTGTGGCCCTGAAAGAGTTACCTCCAGGGCCGAAATAAATTTTTTTAGAAACAGTCAAGGCCAAGGACAAGGTAATGATGGGTCTACCAGTTCTTCAAAAAGACACAGTAAAACCCCAGCGAGCCGCCCAAAAAGGGAAAAAAGGCAAACTGTTCTTCCAAACGGTGAGATTAAAGAATGTGCCAAATGTAGAGACACTTGGACTATTCAATGGCGAAGTGGTCCTGCACATAACAGGGAGCTTTGCAGTCCATGTGGACTCGCGTATGGGAAAAGAATGAAAAAGGAAGAAGACGAGAGAAAGAGACAAGGACCAGATGAGAGAAGAAGGCAAAAAAACCCCTAATGAGACGATCTTTTTTAGACTTCAATGCCACGTTTTGGTTAATTGCGTTTCTGTTGGTCTCTATTTATGGACATTTATTTTATTTCTCTTTTTATAATCGTAAAATTATAAAAGTTATACCGTTCTTAGTGTTTTCTGTTTCTGTACATAAGTTCTTCTATTTCGTAATAATTGACTCATAGTATCTGACCAATCTAACAGAAAATAAAGCTGACTTCTCTACTGTGCTTATTCCCTAGCTTGCATTTTTTAGTGTAACTTGTAATACCAGGGGCGTCTTGGTTTATTGAGACTAATTTCACATTTTTTGCTGCGTTAACTACTATAAGATTAATCAGCTCCTTATTAACAGCTTATAAAGTAATATCGGGTTTGTTTTACACGTATGACCATCTCGCGATACCGAATTTGTTGAGCGAAAGCCATTTAAAGATGTATATCAAAAGGTACATATTAACTTTTATCAGCTAGTGCCTGAATGCAAATTTGATGATTATGCAATTTTTGTTCGGGTAAGCCCACTAATGAAAAATTGCAACAATAGGTCCCTAATTCACTTTTTTTTAGAAAAAGTTATAATCTCTCCACTCATTGCACCCTTTTAAAGTGAAACTTCTCGAGAACTAAATAACCAGAAATCCACAAGGCTAATATTTGCTAGTTATGGTGACCGTCAATGGGAAGATCATTCCCTTAACTCATACCATTTGCGCATTTTCGGCCTTTTTTGCTGCTTTGGTCACTGGTTATTCACTTCATTTTCATAAGATTGTTACCAATGCTCATTATACGTATCCAGATGAGTGGTTTCCGAGTGTGTCGGCCACTATTGGTGACCGTTATCCGGAGCGTTCTATTTTCCAGATCTTAATAGCCCTGACTTCTTTTCCAAGATTTTTATTGTTGCTGGGCCATTACTACCTAAACAAATCGAAGATATGCTTACTTGTCGGAACACTTCGGACTATTTCTTGCGGTGGTTGGGTATACATCACAAGCACAGACGACCATGACATCCATGATATATTTATGATTGCTTACATTATTTTAACTTTGCCATGGGATATCATGATTACTCGTTATTCTAGTCCCTTAACTTCAAAGAACAAAGGGTTAACAGCTACAATCTTCTTTGGGACATTATTCCCAATGGTTTACTGGTATATTCAGCACTCCGTTCAACAGAGGGCTGGTGCTTATTCCATCTACGCGTATTTTGAATGGTCCTTAATTATTTTGGATATAGCCTTTGACGCGTTTGCTTATGCAGATTTCAAGAAGATAGATATTGTTCTCGGCTTTAACGAAAAGCCCGGTAATACGAGCTTTTTCCAGATCAAGGATTCTGACCCCATTGTTTATAGCGAAAAGAAAACTTCAAATTTGCAGAAAAATCAAGTTGAAAAGAAAGTTGCAAAGAAAGAAGCTGTTAGCTTTGATGCCGCTGATTCGTATTTCAAGTTCGATTCCTTCTTTTATCTGTTAACAAACTTTTTCAATGGGTTTCTTTTCTGGTCGAATACTACCTCGTTATTTTGTAGTATTTGGCATTTCCCACTTTGGTATATGGGAATCTCTGGTTATGAAACTTCAATGTTCTGTCTACTGGGGCCTATTTTCCTTTATCTGCCATTAGTTTCCGAAGCCTTTACCCAATATGGTGTGCTTTTAGGAGGCATTGTTGCCATTGGCGCCTACATTGTCGAAATGCCAGAATTAAGACTGATTACTCTAGCTATCGGAACTTCTATTACTGTTTCTACGTTTGTTCAAAACCTAAGGTATATTGTGAGTGCAGAAATTAGCGCTTCTTTCGC
Organism: Saccharomyces cerevisiae x Saccharomyces eubayanus x Saccharomyces kudriavzevii x Saccharomyces uvarum; assembly: GCA_009667055.1. Classification (NCBI taxonomy): domain Eukaryota; kingdom Fungi; phylum Ascomycota; class Saccharomycetes; order Saccharomycetales; family Saccharomycetaceae; genus Saccharomyces; species Saccharomyces cerevisiae x Saccharomyces eubayanus x Saccharomyces kudriavzevii x Saccharomyces uvarum. The sequence continues at coordinate 5,545 of VZXH01000082.1, forward strand.
TGTCACTTGGTCGCTAGGTCTTGTTGCATCTATGATCTTCAAAATGGGGTTCTATACCAATAATCCAACATGGGTTATCTTAAATGAGCGTAATGGTGGCTATAACAAGACAGCTCTTGTTTTCACCGTGTTATTTGGCATGTTATCACCTTATGTTAATTCAATTAATTTTCAAGGAAAGAGAGTTGCTCAAGCAAAATCAGTTTCTTGCATAGGCAAACTATTCTTAGCTGTTGGTTTTGGCTCATTGTTGTTTGGTATTCATCAATTATTAACGGATGCTTCTACCACTATATATTGGGCTTGGGAAGGTTATCATGAAAAGTCACACGGACCATTGCCATGGCCATGGAGTGCGTTGACGTGTACAGTCATGTTACTTGCTGCCGTGACTTCTTTGAAATTTATGGGTAAGCCATTAGTTCCATGTTTACTGCTGGTTATTTCCACTGCTGTGCTTTCTATTAAGAGTATTACAGAATGGCCCAAGTATGTTGCTGGAGGTTTATTGTACGCCATTGCTATGCTTTGGTTAGTTCCTTCATACTTTTCCGTACTAGGTCAAGTACAAAGTATATGGGTTTACGTTTTCTCATTTGCTGTCTATGTTATTTTTGTCTTGGCTCATGTTTGGGTCGTCGCATATGCATTCGTTCCATTAGGTTGGTTACTGAGGGAGAGAATCGAGGCTATCCTTGCAGTTTCCTCGACGTTTATTATCCTTGGTATGTTGGTCAACAATAACTTCAACCTTCGACTAATAAACGTAAGCAAGAAATTATGCACTTATATTTCTTTGTTTGCAGTAGCTCTACTAGCATTGACCGCTAGATTTACATACGAAATTAGACCAACCGGAATTCCCCAACCTTATCATCCTGATTCTCAATTGATCTCTGCTGGTATTTGGACCATCCATTTTGGTCTTGATAATGATATGTGGGCATCTGAAGACAGAATGATCAACTTAATAAAAGAAATGGAGTTGGATGTTGTAGGATTACTAGAAACAGATACGCAAAGAATTATTATGGGTAACAGGGATCTAACCAGTAAACTAGCCCATGATCTGAATATGTATGCTGATTTTGGCCCGGGTCCAAACAAACACACATGGGGCTGTATTCTTCTTTCCAAATTCCCTATCATTAATGCAACGCACCATCTATTGCCATCCCCTGTGGGAGAGCTTGCGCCGGCCATTCACGCCACTCTTCAAACGTATAATGACACGTTAGTTGATGTCTTTGTCTTCCATAGTGGACAAGAGGAAGATGAAGAAGATAGAAGATTACAAAGTAATTACATGGCTAAATTGATGGGAAATTCGACCCGACCAGCTATTTTATTAAGTTACTTGGTGGTTGATCCGGGCGAAGGTAACTACAATACGCATGTTAGTGAAACTTCTGGCATGCATGACATTGACCCTACTGACGATGATAGGTGGTGTGAATATATCTTGTATAAAGATTTGAGAAGAACAGGTTATGCAAGAGTTGCAAGAGGCACGATCACTGATACTGAACTACAAGTCGGTAAATTCCAAGTTCTGAATGAGCATGAATTAGCCGAACGCTCAGATTCCATTTACAAATATGATCACGTTGATGAACCGGAAAATGAAGACATGAAATTTCCCGATAGGTTTTTGGGCGAAGGTGAAAGAGGTCACTTTTACCATGTTTTCGACAAGCCACGTTATTATCCTTAGATAAGTTAAATTTGTTCGGAACAGTTTGGACTCTAACGAGTTCGTTGCCTAAAGCTTCCCGAACCACCAGTTCACGTTGTTTTTTTGTTTTTTTACATGTACATATATATATATATATATATAAAATTTTATGTCAGTTTCTCTGATTTTGTTATTTTAATCTTTGTAGAAATGTCTAGCATTCTAATGGTCTTCCTCGTTACTTTCCAGGAAACTTTTCTTCATTCGATTTATATATGACTTTAAAGTGAAAATTATACTAAACTATTTATCTTAATTGTCAATAGTAAAGTTTTTTAGCTCAATTGTTTTCGAGCCGTCATCCTTCCAAACCTCCAACAATTCTAAACTTCTTTGAACAAGCTCTTTATTGGGCATTTGCACCTCAACTTTTTGTTCTTCATTTACCGCTTCATCATCTTCCTTACTTTCATCCGTCTGTTCCTCCTTAGCCTGTTCGCTGGCCTTTTCTCCTTCAACCAGTGCTTTTATTTTTTCTTCTTGATCTTCCGCATAGTCATTCCATTGTTTCAGTTTTTCTTGACATTTTGATATTAGTTCATCCTTTGATCTGCCTTGTAGATCCTTGAAATATAAAAGCAAAAGATCATTGTATACAGAAGGAATTTCATCCAAATTAAAAAAATGCTTGATGAGCCAATTCTGCTTCTGTTTGGAAAACTTCCAAACTTCAACAACACCAGAGTCTGCCGATACAACTGTATCTAAAGAATCGCCATAGTTTTCCTTCACACTTTCCAATTCTAGGACGGAGCTTGGAAATTTTGTTTCTGACTTAGTTTTGAAAAATTCTATTAAGTAACGTAGCTGATCTTTGAGGATTTTATTCTTTTTTGAGTTCTTTTCTTCTCTTGATAATTTTTCCTTCTTTTTCGAACCTGGTTTCGACACACGTTTCTCTTTCTTGGTAGGTAATTTATTTTCGCCATTAATGATTCGTCTTTTCTCCTTCTTTGTTAAGTTACCGGTAGATAAATGTGTGGTAATATTTAATGGATCATCATCTACTATATTGGATTGATTTTGCTCGTTGGATTCATTCTGAATTTCTACACTTTGTTTCTTTAGAGCGATTCTCTTCCAAGCAGGGATATGACTTTCAGGCATCTTGGTCTTATAGGGAGTGTTTTTCTATTATAAACCGTGATAAAAGTATGGCACACTACATTTTTTTGTATGTCGAAATTTTAGCTCATCTCTTTTGGTTCCTTTTTCTCGCCTGAAAATTTTCCAATTTTGCCTGCAGGAAAAAAGTCGATGCCTTTAAAAAACATACTATATATGAAGCGGAGAGGGCATTGAGTGTGTTTATACATGCTATTGTTGAATGGTGTAGCTCTAATAAATACGTCTCTTGGCGCCAAGAAAAGTATCTGGTCTATCTGGAGTACGGTATACTCAAGATACTGGAAACCTTTTATCTTTCGAGGATAACTGTCGCGTTCAATTATCGAATATTTTCTATCTGACTAGTTGAAATACTATATATCCCTTAATGGAAATTTTCTGCACGCTTTGATAGTGGTTGCGCTACCTAACGAAACGAAAAAGGGTTTTGCAAGGTTTTGAACCAAATTTGAGCTGATATCTCGCTCGGTCTAATAATAGGCTCAAAGAACAACTTTCGGGCAGCAATGGTGTTAGAGACTACTAAGTGGAATCAATGCCAGTGTTACCAACATTACCGAAATAATTAGGAGGTACCTGTTATTGTCAATAGCTAGAATTACGATTCCAGTTCTATACGTCTTAGTATTTTCCCTAATGAAGATATCCTGCGATTACCGCCTATTTGTAATATATCGATGCCATTGGTGGCACATTGGTAAGTACAGAGACAACGCAATCAAGTTCGTCGTAAAAAGGATTGTTAAGATTGTTAAATCGTACTGTGTTGTACTCTTATTATAATCTATAATATCAATAATTACTAGCGCAAGTGGTTTAGTGGTAAAATCCAACGTTGCCATCGTTGGGCCCCCGGTTCGATTCCGGGCTTGCGCATTTATTTTTTTCTGTAATTTAGTTATAATTTATACCGTGCGACGGATTCCTAATGGACATTTTATTTTTTGGTAAAAAAAGTGAAAAAAAAAAACTACTTAAGAGCTTAAGAAAAATAATTTCTGTCTTTTAGTTTTATATTTGTTTTCTTTAGAACACAAAAAATTAAGCTTCATGCCCTCTTTGTACAGCGGTATCACTCTAAAGTTATTTTATATAATTTGGTTGGATGTGATATCCAGCACTATTTTTGTTTGGAGGAGCAGAGATTGAAAGCCTAGCTTTTACACCGGTTTGAGTCGGTCCCTTCGTATTTTTTTCAGTCGGGGTTGATATAGAAGTGTGTGAACAATTTAATAAAAAATTCTTTTTAGCACTTGTTTATCCGTATACTTGTTTTTCTTGCTTTCCTTTATATTTTTGTAACAAAATTGTTTAGATTTTTTGCTTTATTTGCAAGCGGGCTTCTCCCTACAAAGTAATGTGTTGCAGTTGAGAGCAGTTGCATGTGATCACAGTACTAAACCAAGCTAGAATCATAAAGAAGATGAGGAATATTATTATTTCGGATTTCGATGAAACAATCACAAGATGTGATACAATTGGTACCATTGCAAAATTGCCGTATTTATTAAACCCCCAGTTGAAACCTGCGTGGTCTCATTTTACCAAGAATTATATGGATGGATTCCGTAAATACAAATATAATGGAACGAGGCCACTACCATTGTTATCTTCCAATGCGCCCTTAATAATATCACCATCAAATTTCGATGAATTATTCAAAGATGAACTGCAATATCAAAACTATAACAGAACTATTGAGTTAAATAGTGTAAACGAGGTTTCAAAACAACAACTTTTCAAGTCAATTACTTTGAAACAAATGAAACAATTCGCTAAAGAGCAAAATCATGGAAATTGTTTATTAAGAGGTGGTTTCAACCAATTTTGCTCCTCTGTTATTAAAAATTTTCAAGATGATTTTTACATTTTATCAATCAATTGGTCAAGAGAATTCATATATGAAATCATTGGTAACAAAGAGGTCAATCCTGATCATGTTCTTTGCAATGGCCTGAAAGTGTCTGCAGAAAAAAGTCCTCCGACTTACACTGGTGAATTTGACTGTGGATTATTGACAGGCTCTGATAAGATCAAATCACTAAATGAAATACTAGGGAAGATCGAAATGCACAATAATGGTAATGAAACTTGCTGCTACTGGTATATAGGGGATAGTGAGACGGATTTGTTATCCGTATTACACCCATCTACAAATGGTGTATTGTTGATCGACCCTGTAGAAAACCCCTCCAAGTTCTTGAAGATTACTGAGCAAATCATCGGTTTACCGAGTGATAAAATCACAAAATTCCAAACCGATAACGCTTTGGGCTGGTTAAAGTTCTGTGAAAAGGAAAATGGGAATTTTGCCTACCTTGCGAAATCTTGGGATTCGTTAAGGGATTTGATCGTGGAGACATCGAATAGTAGATGTCAATGAAGTTTTAACAACATATACGCACATATATACACGCACATCAAGAAATTTGGACGCCAATAATATGAAGTTATCTCATGCAACGTAAAAGCAGAGTGATATCATTATTTTACTTGCTGTACTGTTTTTGTGTTAAATCGGCTTCGGCCGAAAGTACTTTGAAACGTTTAAATACATGGATCTAGTATTTCTAAGGGTTCAACAAACGACTTAAAAAATAATAAGCAAAGAAACGATGATGTCAAAGACTTATTAAGCTACATATGTTTCTAAGTGGGAAAAGCTTTATTTTCTTACCCAATCCTGACACATCTTCTAGTGCTTTTCTAAAAAACGTGTTGAAGGATAAAGGTGCCACAATCATATTAAATGTTGAAGATTGCTTTCGATTAGATGCAAAGGAAGTGACTGTTTTAGTTGACGATTCCTTTGTTGATTCTAATATGAATCTGATACAAAGGGACATTTTTCAAAGAGAAGCAAACTCAAATGATATTGATAACCTATTTAACAAGATCGAAAAATTGAATATTCAATGTGTTAAGGTTAGTTGTATTACGAAATGGGTTGAGAATGAGAAGTTTACAATTGAAAACGGTGACTTGGTTAATTTGACTCCGCCTATCATAATCATACCAGATGATACTAATACCGGACAAAGTTTTAGTGAGGCAGAGACCGAGATTTCAACTGACCTGGACGATAATGGGGATGATGGAGGCAAAAAGAAAGTTGTCAGAGAGCTTCCGCAGCTGCCTATTGGCAACGACTTACATTTGAAGAAAGGCAAAAATCTACTTGTGAATAACAAACCCAAATATAAAAATAATGAACTGGTAATTGAAGCTTTGAAAAGACTAACCAAAAAATATGAGATCAAAGGTGAAAAATTTCGTGCAAGAGGTTACAGACTCGCTAAACAATCAGTCGAAAATTGTGATTTTGACATTAGTTCTGGCGCAGAAGCACATACCAAATTAAGGAATATTGGGCCTAGTATTGCAAGGAAAATACAAGTTATATTGGATACGGGTGTCTTGCCGGGCTTGAATGATTCAATGGCGTTGGAAGATAAACTAAATTACTTCAAGAATTGCTACGGGATTGGCCCAGAGATTGCTAAACGCTGGAATCTTTTAAATTATGAAAGTTTTTGTATTGCAAGTAAGAAGGATCCGGAAGATTTTATATCAGATTGGTCAGTCTTATTTGGTTGGTCATATTATGACGACTGGTTACATAAAATGTCTCGGAATGAATGTTTAGCGCATTTGGATATGGTCCAGAACGCGTTAAACGAAATTGACCCTGAATGTCAAGTCGAACTACAAGGAAGTTATAATAGAGGTTACTCTAAATGTGGTGATATTGATCTTTTATTTTTCAAGCCATTTTGTGATGACACCACAGAGTTGGCAAATATCATGGAATCACTCTGTATGAAGCTGTATAAAGATGGCTATATTCATTGTTTCTTACAGTTAACACCAAGCTTGGAAAGCTTATTTGCCGAAAAGATCATGGAGAGATTCCAAACAGCTAAGATTAATGGATATAAAAAAAGAAAAAGGTGGTATTCTTCAGAGATAATCAAGAAATTCTTTATGGGAGTCAAATTATCTACAAAAAAATTGGGAGAGTTGAAAGGAATGGCCACTGACGAAGGTACGTTTCCTATAGAAGAGGAAGAAGATACAAAATTAAAACCGATCGACCAATATATGTCCTTAAATTCTGAGGATGAAAATTACTGTAGAAGACTTGATTTCTTTTGTTGTAAGTGGGGCGAACTTGGAGCAGGGAGGATACACTATACAGGATCCAAGGAATATAATAGATGGATAAGGATACTGGCAGCACAAAAGGGCTTTAAGTTAACACAGCACGGGTTATTTCGAGATAGCATATTGCTTGAAAGTTTTAATGAACATAAAATTTTTGAACTATTAAACTTGAAATATGTCGAACCTAAGGATAGGAACGATATAGAATGGGAGAAAAAAACTGTAGAATAATGAAGTGTAAAAGTGGAGGAAATTTTTAATAAAAATCTTAATAATCATTAAAAGATAAATAATAGTCTATATATGTAAATAAACAGAAAAATTTAAAAAAATAAAATAAACTATCATTTTTAGCGTAAAGAAGTGAGGAAAGAGAAAAGAAAAAAATTAATTATCTATCGATTTTAATTCAATTCAATTTATTTCTTTTCAGATAAGAAAGCAACACCTGGCAATTCCTTACCTTCCAATAATTCCAAAGAAGCACCACCACCGGTAGAGACATGGGAGATCTTGTCGGTGACACCGTACTTCTTAGCGACGGTAGCGGTATCACCACCACCAATGATGACGGTGTTACCGGAAGTGGAACTCTTGACGACTTCGTCTAACAAGGACTTGGTACCAGCGGCGAACTTTTCGAATTCGAAAACACCTGGTGGACCGTTCCAGACAATGGTCTTAGCCTTTGCAACAGTGGCAGCAAACAACTTTCTAGATTCTGGACCACTGTCCAACCCTTGCCAGCCAGCTGGGATACCTTCCTTGTCAGTGACAATCTTGGTGTTGGCATCAGCAGAGAAAGCATCAGCAATGACGAAATCGACTGGTAAGACGACTTCGACACCCTTGGCCTTGGCCTTTTCCATCAACTTTGGAACGATTTCAGCACCAGCCTTGTCGAAGATAGAGTCACCGATTTCAGTGTTTTGCAAAACCTTCTTGAAGGTGAAAGCCATACCACCACCAATGATGATAGAGTCGACCTTGTCCAACAAGTTGTCGATCAATTGAATCTTGTCAGCAACCTTGGCACCACCTAAGATGGCCAAGAATGGTCTGGTTGGGTTTTCCAAAGCCTTACCGAAGTACTTCAATTCCTTTTCCAACAAGAAACCGGCAGCACGTTGTGGCAAGTCGAAACCGACCATAGAAGAGTGAGCTCTGTGGGCGGTACCGAAGGCATCGTTAATGTAAACATCAGCCAAAGAGCTCAATTCGTGTCTGAACTTTTGGACGTCTTCCTTGGAAGCCTTGATCTTTTGACCGTCGACCTTTCTGGAACCTTCTTCTTCGATGTGGTAACGCAAGTTTTCCAATAGGATAACAGAGCCTGGAGCGGAAGCCTTGACAGCGGCGTCAACTTCTGGACCGACACAGTCGTTCAAGAAAGTGACGTTCTTACCCAACAAGGTTTGCAATTCCTTGGCAACTGGTTCCAAAGAGTATTTTTCGTTTCTTTCACCGTTTGGTCTACCCAAATGAGAAGCCAAGACAATGTATCTTGGGTTGTGTTCCAAGACATACTTGATGGTTGGCAAAGCAGCAACGATTCTTTGGTTAGAGGTAATCTTCTTACCGTCTAATGGGACGTTGAAATCAACTCTGATGAAGACACGCTTGTCCTTCAAGTCCAAGTCTTGGACAGACAACTTTGATGATAAAGACATTGTTTTATATTTGTTGCAAAAAGTAGATAATTACTTCCTTGATGATCTGTGAAAAGAAGAAATAAAAAAAACAGAGAAAGAATTAAAATACATCTAACAAGTTCAAAAAACTATCTAGAGAAAAAGGTCAATTATATATTTCTTTAGCATTCACTAATTCGTTCAACTTTATATATATGTAAACCTAAGTTTCCACAAAGCTTTACTAGCCCAACCCCTTGGTTAGAAGAAAAGAGACTGTGTGAGAACAAGTTGCTGTTGTCACACGATTCGAACAATTGTGTGAGAGAGAGTGTAAGAGTGTGATTGAACGAAACTTTTGCTCTGGAGAGTGCGGTAGACATCATAGCATGTGGTAGTAAACTGATTCCCACCATTCCAGAACCTTCGATTCTTTGTTTCAAGCCTGAAGGCCGCTGCTAGAAACCTTGTTGTGTGACGAAATTGGAAGCCGACTCCAGACTGGAAGACAGGAAGTCGAGCGTGTCTGGGTGCTCTTTTCACAAAATTCGTCATATGTGATAATTACGTATCACTTCAGACGGATATTAATTTTATTAAAAGTGACCACGTGATTTTGCGGGTGACCCAATTCATGGAAGGAGAACCCGTTTTATTTTTTATCATGATAATTGCATGAGGGTGAGCCAAAATAAAGGATTCGCGCCCAAATGAATATCATACCAGGAATTATCTAGCGATAGTTCCCTACTTTTTCTTGTGTTACAGAATAATTTTTGCATGTATTCGTATATGTATCTCTATTTGTATCTGTGTATCTTGAATTGAAGCTAAAAATTTAAATTATAGAAAAGGACCAAGGAAAGAAGAACAGTAGTGCTGTACAAAAACTTGCACGTGAAAAAGATACGACTTAAAAAAGTTCCATCATGAAAAGTTATCGACATTATATCTATTATACCGTGATATCGTTCCTGTTATTGTGCTGCTCCGTTTCACTCGCAAAACAGGGAGAGACTCCGTTCTTCAAAGACACTGTACCTGAAGGATCGCACCTGTCTACATCAGATAACGGCAATGATACGTGCCCGCCATGTTTCAACTGTATGCTGCCAATTTTCCAGTGTAAACAGTTCTCTGAATGTGACTCATACACTGGCCGATGTGAATGTATAGAAGGGTTTGCAGGCGATGATTGTTCTCTGCCCTTGTGTGGCGGTCTCTCACCGGATGAAAGCGGTAATAAGGATCGTCCTGTAAGAGCGCAGAATGACACCTGTCATTGTGACGATGGATGGGGTGGAATTAATTGTGACGTTTGCCAAGACGATTTTGTTTGTGATGCATTCATGCCCGATTCCAGTATCAAGGGTACTTGTTATAAGAACGGTATGATCATAAATAAAGTCTTTTCAGGATGTGATGTGACCAATGAGAAAATCCTACAGATTTTAAACGGTAAAATACCACAAATTACATTTGCTTGTGATAAACCCAATCAGGAATGTAACTTTCAGTTTTGGATAGACCAATTAGAAAGTTTTTACTGTGGGTTGAATGATTGTGCTTTTGAGTACGACTTGGACCACAATACCTCTCATTATAAATGTAGTGAAGTTCAATGTAAATGTATTCCCGACACAATGCTGTGTGGTGCTAAAGGGTCTATTGATATCTCCGAGTTTCTAACGGAAACTATAAGAGGCCCGGGGGACTTCAGTTGTGATTTGGAAACAAGGCAGTGTAAATTCAGCGAGCCTTCCATGAATGATTTGATCTTGACTATTTTTGGTGATCCTTACATCACTCTGAAATGTGAATCTGGTGAATGTGTTCATTACAGTGAGATTCCGGGTTATAAGTCTCCTTCTAAGGACCCAGCGGTGTCATGGCAGGGAAGATTGGTACTGGCTTTAACTGCTGTGATGGTATTGGTACTCTTCACGTTTGCCACCTTTTACATCTCTAAATCACCATTATTTAAGAATGGGGCGGGATCTTCGAAGTCCCCTATTCGTTTGCCAGACGAAGATGCAATGAATAATTTCTTGCAAAATGAAGATGATACATTGGCAACATTAAGTTTTGAAAACATCACGTACAGTGTACCCTCGATAAATTCCAACGGCGTTGAAGAAACCGTACTGAATGAAATCAGTGGTATCGTTAGGCCAGGTCAAATTTTAGCTATTATGGGTGGGTCCGGCGCGGGTAAAACAACGTTGTTAGATATTCTAGCAATGAAAAGAAAGACGGGCCATGTTTCTGGTAGCATCAAGGTTAATGGTACTAGTATGAACCGTAAAGCCTTCTCTAAGATAACCGGATTCGTGGATCAAGACGATTTCTTATTACCTACACTAACTGTCTACGAAACTGTCCTGAATAGTGCATTATTGAGATTGCCCAAAGTGCTATCCTTTGAGGCCAAGAAGGCGCGTGTTTATAAAGTGTTGGAAGAACTAAGAATCATTGATATCAAAGACCGTATTATCGGCAATGAATTTGACCGAGGTATCAGTGGAGGTGAGAAACGTCGTGTTTCTATTGCGTGTGAACTGGTGACGTCTCCATTGGTATTATTTTTGGATGAACCTACGTCTGGGTTAGATGCTAGTAACGCTAATAATGTTATCGAATGCCTAGTGAGACTATCTAGTGATTATAATAGAACTTTGGTGTTATCCATTCATCAACCAAGATCGAACATATTCTATTTATTTGACAAATTGGTTTTATTAAGTAAAGGTGAAATGGTATACTCAGGAAACTCTAAGAAAGTCTCGGAATTTTTGAGAAACGAAGGGTACGCTTGTCCCGATAATTACAACATCGCGGATTATCTGATCGATATTACTTTTGAAACCACCCCGCAGGGGAAGAGAAGAAGAATACGAAATATCTCGGATTTAGAAGCCGGCACGAATGCTAACGGTGACGATAATGATAATGATAATGATAATATCATTCATCAACCAGTATTAACTACCAGTGACGGTACCACACAGAGAGAATGGGCTCATCTCGCGGCCCATAGAGATGAAATCAGAACATTGTTGAGAGAGGATGAGGAGGGAACCGACGGAACACGAGGCACCACCGAGATCGATTTGAACACCAAGATATTACACGATAAATACAAAGATAGCGTTTATTTTGCCGAGCTTTCACAAGAGATTGAAGATGTTATGAATGAAGCCGATGAAAACAGCAACGTTTTGAACGGAGATTTGCCCACGGGTCAAGAATCTGCCGGTTTCTTACAACAGTTATCGATATTAAATTCAAGGAGTTTCAAAAATATGTATAGGAATCCTAAGCTCTTATTGGGGAACTACGTCTTGACGATTCTACTAAGTCTGTTCTTGGGGACGTTATACTACAACGTCTCTAACGATATCAGTGGTTTCCAGAATAGAATGGGGTTGTTCTTCTTCATATTGACCTACTTTGGGTTTGTCACATTTACGGGCCTGAGCTCGTTTGCCCTGGAGAGGATTATTTTCATCAAGGAAAGATCTAATAATTACTATTCGCCATTTGCATACTACATTAGTAAGATAATAAGTGAAGTGGTGCCACTACGAGTGGTGCCACCCATACTATTATCGTTAATCGTGTATCCGATGACGGGTCTCAACATGAAAGACAACGCCTTTTTCAAGTGTATCGGGATACTTATATTGTTCAACTTGGGTATATCACTGGAGATCTTGACCATCGGAATAATCTTCGAGGACTTGAACAATTCCATCATACTAAGTGTATTGGTGCTCTTGGGCTCACTACTTTTCAGCGGATTATTTATCAACACCAGTAATATTACCAATGTGGCGTTCAAGTACTTGAAAAACTTCTCCGTGTTCTACTACGCCTACGAATCCCTACTGATCAACGAAGTCAAGACATTGATGTTAAAGGAGAGGAAGTACGGCTTGAACATCGAAGTTCCCGGCGCCACTATCCTAACCACTTTCGGATTTGTCGTCCAAAACCTGGTCTTTGACATCAAGATCCTGGCTTTGTTTAATGTCGTGTTTCTAATAACGGGGTATTTGGCCCTTAAATGGATAGTCGTGGAACAAAAATAGATAAGCATTGTGTACATCCGTCTTTTACATAATACTGTAATAATGGTTAGCCCCGCAATTTTAATGCTCTCTTCTCGGAGGGTCCACGGGAAAGGGCTCAGTGCCATTGATCCGGAGTTCCGCGGACGCATGAGTGGCTGTGCTCGATCTCCCACGTGCGTTTCTGTGCAGCCGCGTGTTCGAAAACCGGAGGGGTCCTTGAGGCGTGACTGCAAAAAAGGGGCGGGTCGGAGCGTCATCTGCAGTGGAAACTGCGAAGACTCGGCTGCCAACTTTGCGGCTGGGCGGCTAATTGTGTATTTTGTTGGGGTAGCAAAGATTGGAGAAATACGACAGTAGTTGCAGTCTTTTCTGTTGCTGCGGAGCATTGGAGTTGGGCGGCTAAGACGCGTTTTGCGACTGCAAGCCGTATGTATATAAAGCTGCTGCGTGGAGGAACATATTTCCTGAGCGCTTGTTAGATATCTCTCTTACAGTACGTATACAATACAACACACAACAGCGTTTGCAAGGAAAAAAAGCAAAACACCTACAGCTACATATATATATATATAACGAAACATCCACAAAATCATTCATACACAATAAAACAGTATGTCGGACAAGGAACAAATGAGCGGAAACACCGATTTGGAAAACGCTCCAACCGGATTTTACAGCTCTCACGAAGAAGGCGCTCCTGAAGCCGTGGAGGATGAACGTCCATCTCACGATTCGCTGGGCAAGATTTACACAGGGGGTGACGACAACGAATATATCTATATTGGGCGCCAGAAGTTTTTGAAAAGCGACTTGTTTGAAGCCTTTGGTGGTACCTTGAACCCAGGTTTGGCTCCTCCTTCAGTTCACAAATTTGCCAATCCTGCTCCCCTGGGTCTTTCGGCGTTCGCTTTGACTACGTTTGTGCTATCCATGTTCAACGCAAGAGCTCAAGGTATCACTGTTCCCAACGTTGTCGTTGGTCTTGCCATGTTTTACGGTGGTCTAGTGCAACTGATTGCTGGTATTTGGGAAATTGCCTTGGAGAATACTTTTGGTGGTACCGCGCTATGCTCCTTTGGCGGGTTCTGGTTGAGTTTTGCTGCTATTTACATCCCTTGGTTCGGTATCCTGGACGCTTATAAGGATAGTGATAATGACTTGAACAATGCCTTAGGATTTTATTTACTGGGATGGGCTATTTTCACCTTTGGCTTAGCTGTCTGTACTATGAAATCCACTATTATGTTCTTTGCGTTGTTCTTCTTATTGGCAATTACCTTCTTGTTGCTGTCTATTGGTCACTTTGTCGGTAAAGTCGGTGTAACGAGAGCCGGTGGTGTGCTTGGAGTAATCGTCGCCTTCATCGCATGGTATAATGCATATGCGGGTGTGGCTACAAAGCAAAACTCATACTTACTAGCTCGCCCAATTCCTCTGCCATCCACTGAAAGGGTGATATTCTAAAAAATTGACCTAATTACGAAAACCCAAAAAAATAAATAAAGACTAGTTTTTACGATCTTTTAATTATGATAATCACTATATGACCTTATATAACTACATCATCTAATCGTGTTCTTCTATATTCAAATAGAATTAATATCTTTTATTTTTTTATCTACAATACCTGTGCCTTTTTTTCTCTCTTTGTAGGTTTCCGAAGTTAAACATCAAAACAAAATGTAAACAAAACATGAACATCAATATATATTCTCATCAAAATACAGTAGAGCTGGTGCCATTTCAGAGATATTTTGTAGATACGCCTACGCTCAAAAACACTTTTGATCGTATAGCCAATGCCTGCCTATCGTTTTTTGCCCATATTTATTTTGTGCTCTCCTAGCACTAATTTAAATTAGTAGATAAAAAACATATAGGTTTGTACCATGTAATTAAGACCAAGAAGGACAAGACTTCTACTGTTCTTCAATTTCACGGCTTCTTCCTCTTCTTCTTCTTCATTTATTGTAACAAACATGAAACGTCTCTTTAACGGCTATGTCATTTTTTCTTTTTTTGTTGGTTGGCACAGCAGGCAGGGGCTGTTCAAATGCGCGGATTTTTAACGACTATGAAAATCCGAAATACAAGAGAGAGAGAGAAGAACAAATTGAAATAAGAAGAAGAAAAGAGAACAGTTTGATTTGGACAATTAAACAAGCTTCAATCACAACAAGACAAGAGCAACGATCGAGAAAAAATGAGTTGGGAAGGTTTCAAAAAGGCTATTAACAGGGCTGGCCATAGTGTGATCATAAAGAACGTCGACAAGACCATTGATAAAGAGTATGACATGGAAGAACGTCGTTATAAGGTCCTTCAAAGGGCCGGTGAATCGTTACAAAAGGAAGCCAAGGGCTTCTTGGACTCTTTAAGAGCTGTGACGGCATCGCAGACCACTATCGCTGAAGTCATCTCCAACCTTTACGATGATTCAAAGTATGTTGCTGGCGGTGGCTACAACGTTGGTAACTACTACTTGCAATGTGTTCAAGACTTTGACAGTGAAACGGTGAAGCAGTTGGACGGACCCTTAAGAGAGACTGTGCTGGACCCAATAACAAAGTTCTCAACATATTTCAAAGAAATTGAGGAGGCTATAAAAAAGAGAGATCATAAGAAGCAAGATTTCGATGCTGCGAAGGCAAAAGTTCGTAGATTAGTGGACAAGCCTGCAAAAGATGCTTCCAAGTTACCAAGAGCTGAGAAGGAATTGAGTTTAGCGAAAGATATTTATGAAAATCTAAATAACCAATTGAAGACCGAACTACCACAATTAGTTTCATTGAGGGTACCTTACTTCGACCCAAGTTTTGAAGCTTTGATCAAGATTCAATTGAGATTTTGCACCGATGGTTATACTCGTTTAGCACAAATTCAACAATATTTAGATCAACAGTCAAGAGACGATTATGCTAATGGGTTATTAGATACTAAAATTGAAGAGCTATTGGGACAAATGACAAGCTTAGATATTTGTGCTCTCGGAATAAAATGAATTTGCGCTGTCCGCTCGTCTTATTTACCTCTTTTTTCTTTTTGAATAAAAGACATAAATAGCTTTACATTCAACATTTTCTTTGTCTAGGTAATTAGCCAGTTTTTTAAGGATAAGACAAACAGCAATAACGATCAGAAGCGTATGTTTCTCTCATGCAAGAATAAAATAAAAGTAGAAGAAATCTAGCAATAGGTTACAAAATCACTATCTAATTTTTTTTATTTTTTTATTGTTATGTATTATTTTTAAATAAGGTTACAATTCTTTTTTTCAGATTGGTGGTATTTACCAAAATTAAGATGTTCCGCAATCAACCAAAATAAGAAAATAAAAGGGGAAAAATACAAATGATGAGACCAGACATCAACATTAAATAAGAGCATCTTTGTGTAATCAATGAAAGGGAAATAGAAAGATGCCAGAACGTCGGAGTAATTTTGAAGAGAATTTATTTCAATGCGTGTCCATTATGACAGCATTTTATTTCTCTACCCCATTCACTGTTCAGAATTTGTTTCCCATTGATCCTTCTATAGGGAACAGGATCTAACATCGAGTATATCACATTCCTACATCTGGCTCTTTTCAAACTTTCAATCGGTTCATAGCCACCCTTTTCCTTACGTCCCTTTAAATAATTCAAATAAAATGGGTCATCCTTTTCGGCAGAACTCCATAATTGTCTGCCGGTTCTCATCGCCATATAGATGACACCACATGCCCATATATCCACGGGTCTTGGATCGAACTCCGCCTTGATATATTCTTCAGGGGCAATGTATGGAGATGAACCGCAAACGCCTCCACTTAAATGGATATTTTTTTCCCATGCCATCTTGAAACATTCGCTGTTACCAAAATCCGTTATTTTCAACATACCATCATGGGTTAATAACAAATTTTCAGGTTTCAAATCCCTGTGGCAAACACCCATTTCGTGCATATAGACAACTCCTCTTATTAGTTGCTTAAAAAAACAATCAGCTTCCATGTATTCTAACTTTCCTGCGGCAATGACCAAAGTAAACAGATCACCGCCAGCACAGTATTCCATTACTTCACAATACTCGCCCTTAGCATCCTGAAAAAGATCTAACGTAGTGACGATATTTGTGTGATGTAATGACGAGGAAATACAAAACTCAGAGGTCAATCTCTTGGAGTATTTTTCCACAGATTCAGATGCCTTGCGCTTGAATTCTTTTACAGCGTAAAGCTTTTCGCTTTTATTACCATCTTGTGACGAAACATTTTTCTTTTGGCAAATTCTCACTACACCAAACGCACCTTTACCAAGGACTTCTTGGCAACGACCATACTTTTCAGCAAAACATTGTGTATCTTTTTTAATTGGCGTGGTAGCGGGTGCGTTATTGGATGAAGGGGTGGCCACTTTTCCGCTTGACTCGTTTGGACCTGACTTGTACATGTTCTTTTCAGAACCATTGAAGGCGCCACTTATAGGCGCCCCTTCTGGGTATTCATCATCCATATCTACGACCTGTTTCATGAAACCTGCAAATAATGTAGGTGGGTTCTTGGTGGAGTTTACAGAAGTACTTGGGTCCTTTATTATATCAGGAACGGCAGATTTCGCTTCGCCACGTAATTTGCTCGCACCAACCATATTTTTAATCATCGTGGATAGCTTTTCTTGTCTTTTGGCATTTTTCAAATAGTGTTCGTGAGTACCATCTTTATGCACAAGAAATCTACCACAAAGAGGTGCACTGGTATTAGTTATTTTATTAACGTTGCTATTAATACTTGAAGCAGTTGGTGTAGGTGCAGGCGTATTGACAGCGTTACTATTACTATGGTGGGAAAATTTGGGGCTTAAGCTCTTGGAGCTAGTATTCATGGCTAATGCGGGTGATAAGGACAAGGCTGATACTGATGAGGTTAAAGAGGTGGCAGAAGAGGATTTAGAGGTATTGATATCGATTTGATTATTCAATGATGCGGACGAACTAGAGTGAGATGGGGACGTAGATTGGTAATACTCGGGCATATATATTCCTGATTTACTCACAGCAGTAGCATTAGCAGCAGTAGCAGCAGCATTAGCCACTCTAGTGGTCGCAGAAGTTGGGGTATGCAAACCAAACTTGGCTGATTTAGACGCCGATGAAATATTTGTGTTTACATTAGGCGGCTGAGTGTTCGATGAGGGCTTTACTTGCCTGGATGACTTTGAGCCACTTCTAAAAAGTTGCATAACCTTGGAAGATAATGCATGTTTCCTTGGAGTTTGCTGAGGAATAGAAGAACTACTATCACTCATATCAGTCATGTTTTTATGGGAGTAATAAGGGAAGAAAAATAAAATCGAATAATTCTTTTTTTATGGACTAAAATGATTAGTAGTCACAATACTTACTACTAGTATAGTATCTAGTGGTAAACTCAAAGGAAGAGCGAGAAAGAGGTTGAAAACCTAACGTTAGAAAGCTACCTTGAACTTTCCACTTTTTATTTTGTAACTTAGAACCGTTTAAAGAGCCTGGAATAGCTTATTAAACAAAACTTTGATAATCCAAATTATACTTGGACAGTGTCAAAATAAAAAAACAACAACCCAGCAACAATGACAACAGCACAACAGGTTACAACGAAACCGACAGGAAACCGTCAAAAAATAAAAAAAAAAATAGTAAGTTTAAAACTCTAAGTAAAGGTCTATATCTGGTTTTAATAAACTTTTGCTAAAAAATGGGAGATGATTTTATGTTGGGGATAATATCTTTTGTTCTTGGTAGTATTTTTTTTTTCTTCTTCTTTCCTTTATATTATTCTGAATCCCATACTAATTATATAGCAGAAACTGAATGGAATGACCAGAAAGTAAGGCCTGCCAACAATTTGGCACGGGGAGGCCGATGTTGATTGATGCGATGACGTGTGAGGTGATTTTGCCACCTCCCGGAGAGAAAAAAATTTTCTTTCTCCGCCGGGGAAAAAAAGAAAAGAGAAAAAAATAAGGAGACGACCCCAGTGAGGGTTGAACTCACGATCTTGCGATTAACAGTCGCACGCCTTAACCAACTTGGCCATGGAGTCTCTTATTACGATGATTTTTCTGGAGTAACATGGTTTTATAATCTCAGTTGACAAACAAATGCGTTCGCTCATATACGTTAACTTCATATATCGCTCAAGGAGAGCACTACAGATTAGTTGCTAAGGGTTAGTGTTCGTCGACCGATATATGAGCTTATATCCTTGTGGGAAATAATTGTCCTATCTTGACATTGGTGACGTGCCCTATCGTGAAGTGTCAAAGTCGAAGTATTGCTCATAGCAATAAATATATGAGGTACTCTTTTTCATACGATCGTATATTATGTGCCCCTTTCGTGTACTGAGAAGTAAAAGATTGGCTTCTCCAAATTGGTGAGCGAACGTAAGTTACCAAGAACCTCTTCAAAATCCTTCGACCGTCTTCCCTACATTTTGTTATGTCAAAAGGAAAGTCGTGCTTGTGTAAATATCGATACTTCCTCGCTAACAGCTCAACAGTCCTTCCTCCGAAGCTGAATAGACCTCCTCGAAAACCAAACAATAGATTTGAAGCGTGTCGACAAATGGCTTTGTTATGTGACAGTAATGACAATATGTAGGGAAAACTGCCAAAGCCAACTAAAAGCCTTAGCAAACAGTGTACCTTGGCTAAGAGCATAGAATGAAATCAACGACATCGTACTAACGTATGAACAGGGCACTATCTTTTACAATTGGAACATCGTACCAACATACGGCAATCTTTTCTTATCTGTAGGGCGCAAAGCTTAGATGGAAAGAAGAAGAAGAACTGAAACAACTAAAAATGACCGTAGCGGGCACTCTCGTTTTACAAAACTTGGCTTGGCAGTTCCCAGTTGCGATGGGCCCCTTCTGGATCCAAACTACGTAGATATGTGCTTTAGGGCATTATTGAGTGTAGCCGCTAGAATTAATAAAAAAAGGTCTTCAAGAGGTTTTGATATATTTATTCCAGAAGCCATCGACGCTAAAGCCTGTCACGCCTTATTGTAAACATAGGTAAAAGGCGAGGTCACCATGCAGTCGGATGATGGTGTCAAATTGGACACATTGAGTGAACCTAATGCATCTTTGGTCGCGGAGAATGTTGCTCTCCCCAATGACATTTTCAAGTCCCATATTTCGTATCTATTATAGAAATGGCTCACCTTAAACCGGTGGTAATCAGTTTCATGATACCCGTGGTTTCGGTTTACTGCCTCTGACTTTTCACTACGATGCCGCTTACATTGCAGCTCCTATCCTAGGCGTTTTAGATTTAACTTTTGTACTAGTTTCCTTCAATAGTCTAATCTCTGATAAAGCTTTCATGATGTAACTTCTAGTAGAGGTAATAGCACGTAAACCAGCGGTGGAGGGCGAAGAATGGAGGGTTATTGCATATAACACGAATCAATACTTGTTTGAAAACGAACTATGGAATACTCCGTACTATTTTTATGCTGGTGACAACTGCTACAGTTATTTTCAACATACTAAAATAGTATTTGCTTCAACCAGCGATACTGACTATACAGAGTCGGTCACACCACCGGCTCAGGCTTCGAGCAATACAGCCAAACCCTATACTCATAGCTCTGATCCGATTCTGGAAGCATATTATCTCAAAGCAGTGGAAGTTGAGCAGCAGGCTCAACGAGACTATTGGAGAAGGAAATATCTGGACGTCGATATGCCTTAGAGTACATACGTTTTTTATCTAACAGAGAGCTAATATAGAAAAGATAAGCGCTTACCAAGAGCGTCTCAAAACTTCCAATTAAAAATAGGTTAACTTAGATCAAAACAACCTTCCTGAACTGTTTCTAATTATCAACGGTTTATGAAAGGAACCTTTTCAGGCTGTTTAGAGATGATTATATTGGTTCCGAAAAAGATCAACAATGATTCCACCCTATTAGAAATACGAGAGAAGAAATAAGACCGAATTTCGATAACGAAAATTGAGGTAAGCTTGATAATAGAGGTTCATACTTCAATCAACGATAATTCTGTAGCTCTAGAAGGGCAGAGGTGATCCATTTGCGAAGCAAATATATTTTCTAGGAAATAGTGCCCTACGATATGGCTTTATGAAATCGTATTTTACAAGGTAAGAAGGGTTCTTCGACTGGCCGATCTGATTACACGATTCTACGGCCAAGGAAGGTTAATGCTGAAAACATCTAGAGACTCCTACAAATTACGCTGCCAACATACATTACTAGCATACATAGCACCGTACGTAGGACTAGATTTCAATAACCTTATAAGGCCTAGAGAATACACGAATCACAAAAAGGACAAGAATGGTCTTGTACTAAAGAGAGCGATACGACGCAGGCCTTCCGACCAAGTAAAACTATAAAAGACCGATGAGCTGTCTTTTTAAGCCTGACTCGTGCAAATAAGATCCTTGGATTTGTGGGCAGAAGTTAGTCAAAAGCATTTGAGTCCTAGCGCGATTACGCAACCAGAACCAATCATCTAGCCGGCGATACAAGTTGCGGTTAAATGTGTTGAAATAACTGCTTTGGCATTGACTAATGTCTTTCAATAGTATCAAGTGTTTTCAACTCCTCAGACGTTTATCGAACTGAAAATATGATTATTTTAAGTCAGTTTGGTTTAGTTTTGACTTTTTATGCTATGCTAACACCAAATTTAAACGATCAGTGTACTTAGAATATCCTGAAAATATGGGATATTTGCTACCGAGGTACTGCAGATCTGGTATCAACATGAACTGAATGATAAGAAAAATACAAAACAGCACAACTATTTTTTGGAAGACCCAAATAGTTTTAGATGTATGCTGTTCACCTTGAGCATTGCTGGAGGTATTACCACCCTTTGCTTCAATATCTTTCATTATATTGACCAAGAAGAATTGACTCAAGATACGAGTCTTTGGAAAGCTTCTTGGATCTATTGTTCATGCAGGTCAGCAGTTGCACATTTCATTTTTCGTTTTTTTTTTAGAACAACAATGATGCTAAAACACCCAGTTGGGAAAGAAGTCTCTTTTAAAGTGAAAGTGTTTGCGCTATTAATTTTACTGCGATAATACAAATGCTGAAATAAAAGTGTCTATAAACAGTTACATGATCTGTTTGTTCTTTTACTTTATTTCCTTGCACATGCGCTTATGTGTTCCGTCTTGTTTAAAAGCGCTCTTGTCCTGTAAGTCATCGAGTTGCTCTAGATGCCGTTACCACCCAAGTCTCTGAAAAAACTTTGTAACCCTTTTCACCTACTCTTTCCAAAGGTAAATTATATTAATGGAGTTGAGTTGAGTTGAGTTGAGCTGGCTGGGCGGCTAAAGTACAGCAACTGCATGTCTTTTCCTTTTTCATCTATTACCCGGATGGAAGTACTCTGATTTCTTTTTTTCCTAAACGTTTCGCAATTGTTTCCGCTGCAATTGCTGGAAAAAGAGTAAATGAAAAAGATATACGAGGCTGCTGCTACTTTTAGGCGAAATAGAGGTTTGCATGTGAGTGCTTTGGTAAGCGTGATGTAAGCTCTGTAAAAAGGGAACGGTTGGAAGCCTCAAGTGTTCGCAAGTGTTTCTTCTTTGTTTCGCGCAGCCATTCGATTGCGCAGGGCATAATTTCCGCAGAGCTGGACAGTTTTCCACAGGGTCCGCCACGCCCATACATATGTATAATAAATAATAATAGACATAGACATACATACGTACTGCTGTTGCCTGTCCAAGATAGAGAGAGAAGCCTGTTAAAATTTCAGCGCTAGCAGAAATGCATTTCAGGCAATTACGATATTATCCCCAAGAATAGCATATCAGACATTTCAGGCAATTACGATATTATCCCCAAGAATAGCATATCAGATGGATTAAGCTCGAATTGACGATGACGCTACCTTCTTGTTTTTGTAAAAATATTTATATTTTTTTAGAGATCATATTCTATGTCAATCTTTTCCCAAAAGTATGTATTCGTTATGTGCTATGAAAAAAAAATCACTACCTATTTAAACCATGTCACTCTCAGTCAGTGGTTTTTTTTCATCGTCAACATAATCATCGTCGGCCTCAAGGGGACCGTTGTGTAAAATGTATTGTTTTACATAGTACCATAAAGTCCAGTTGAATAAGATAACACTAATTTGTAAGCTGGATAAATCTAGAAGTCTTGATAAGTTAATCGTTTGGTCCCTCGCAAAGAACTGTTGAATGTACATTATGAAAAAGACTGAAACAACATAGATGGAAAAAAACAACAGCCAATATTTGAATTTGAACCATCTTGGATGGGCTCTTCTTGCATCACAACGAGAACAGCTTGACTTCGAACATCTTGGCACCGAGCGTTTTTGAGACTGCGCAGCGTCGTTTTTTGGTCTGAACAAATATAGCAGAAAACAGCAAGTGAAAGAAGTTACGCAATACACTATAAGTGAGATGCAAAGAAACTTTGGGTAGTTCATGAAGATTGGATATTTTTCACCCAGAAATGTTAGGTTTGGTACCAATACACTTTGGACCAGTTCACAAAAAACGATTGCATTCAATACTCGCGAGATAACTTTAAGGGTTTTCGATTGAGGAATTTCCTCCGCGGCTGTGGTCGGGACATCGCCCTTATCTTCTTTAATATCTTGAATCATACCAGGCCTGCTTCTTCAAAAATAACAGTACCGTTCTTTGAATGAAGAAAAACTTAAAGGGTAGGTTTTTTTTTTCTTTTATATTTAGAAGAAATAGAATGGTCATCTGAAGTTAAATTACATAGAAAGGAGAAGTTAACTTTCCTGTTCTCGAGTGCGTAACAAATGACAGCTCTTAGAAATTTGTCCTTTTTTCGTGACCGTTTCGTGCGTGTTTCTCGCTCCATTAGAAAAATAACAATAGGTTAATCATGCCAGCATCAGCTCAAAAAAGGAAGTTCCCAGGGTTACTCCGTTACTCTCCTGTCCGAAACGCCCATCTCTTTTTTCCCCAACTGTTTCCCGTTTGTTACTCTGCTACTTACCGCTCTATTTTCGCATTGCAGACTTTTTTCTAGCGTTCAAAAAGTATCGAGGCTAATAATGGGTATGGGTGTACATTCTGCCCACACATTACACTAAGAAGGTAGCGGCTAGCAATTGCCCATCCTTTAATTAAAAGCACAATAAGCCAGCCTTTCTCTGGAAAGCACGATGAATCTTCTCACCAGTGACTTCCCACGGCTTACAGAATAAGACCACATTTCCAATCTTCATAAATGTGGTAAACTTTTGATTAACGGCTTTATTTATCGTACGTAACCTTAAGGGATCTTCTTTGTTTTAACAACATTTGATGCTCCCTATTTCGCATTCTCAATTTCTGTATACGTGAGTCGTATACACTGATGGAATGCTCTGTCTATCCGCTTTTAACAAGCCACTATTGACCGTGGAGATTACATGATAATTTTTGGGTTTCCATTACTTCTTAATGTTATAATATCGATTATACTAGAGATTCTCCTCATAGAATCAATAATCTTACATAATACTATAAATGTTTCTGTCTTCCTTTTTATACATTTTCATTCATCGGTCCCATTACAATATCAATCTTTGCGCTTCAGCTTCCACTAACTCCAATGACAGTTTGAATCTTGCCTCACCGGCCTTGTAATCTATGTCATCTTCTAACACTGTATAACAATAATAGATGGACGGGTATAGTTGGATCTTGTTTCAGCAGCTACACATATATTCTGTGTCTAAGGTGACATAAGTACTACTATCCATGCGTTTACCCTAGCCGTGATAACCCAATTTTTTAAATAAGGGCGTGTGGTCTAGAGGTATGATTCTCGCTTAGGGTGCGGGAGGTCCCGGGTTCGAGTCCCGGCTCGCCCCAATTTTGAAAGATTTTTTTTGGCTTTCTCCGGTCTATTTAAAGCTCTTGCCTTTTTTGTTTCTATACGATCCGGTGAGCAAATGGCACGAGATGTTCATCTGCAAATGGCGCACAATCAATCGGATCGAGCAATGAGCTAAGAAGACACTTTTGCAAGCTGATTTCACACTGATAAGCCTTACTCAGGGCGATAACACTAAAATCCAGAATAAAAACTGATGCTAAGAAGCCAATGAAGAACAAGTAACAATGTTGGCACTATGCCATTCAACCGTAAGCAAGAATTGACGTATCTTGTGGAAGACGCCGGCAAATTAAGGGTATAAAGGCTTGCATGACTGCTATTACTCGCGAAGTGTTTCGGCTTAATGGGGTTCATATGGCGACGGGAACAACGAGTGAAAAACAACACCTTCGAGCGAGCCATACATACTTCCGTCTTACTTCCAAGAAGAAGGGAAGATAACGTACGTTTGCGCACTGGTGGCAAGAAAATCAACTCTTCCGGGAAAAGAACACCGAATATTCGAACACAGTTTTCGGCCAGTCCTTCTCTATTTACATCCAGACTCATGACTTCTATTCATATACTGTGGAAAACCACCGTATAGGTGCGCCCATGGTAAACCGTTGGAACTTTACTGCTTCATACGCCTCGGGTAATCAGCCTTGATGGAACCGCAATGCAAGAACGGTGCATGCAGCATGACCTTCCCCAGACTGCTATGGTAGACAGCAGCATGACCGTCTTTGGTGTGGTTGAACAAAAATATCCGTTGTTGTTGTTGTTGGGTCATTCAGTAGCAACTGGGCGGTGTTCCAAAAGAGCGCAAACCCAATACCGCGCATGTTTGGCCGCATTTATCCGGCGGTCATCGCCAAAGGGCGGACTGGTCACGTACTGTTCTCTGCTTCCGCAAAAAAAGTGTGACCTTTTTCGTAGCTGGGCGTCTATCAGGGCGTCAGCAATTAGAGGCACAGCGGAAAAACAATAACAATGGTAATGGCACCTACCGTATGAACGCTGCATTCGTAAGAAATCGGTGACGTTAATTAAAGGGTAGTCATGCCCTTGGGAGGGCTCATTCTTCCCGACCGTTCCGTGTATATAAGACGATGGAAGTGATGGTTTTTGAGGATGGTCGTTCCGTTCCCTCTCTTCTTTAGGTTTCGGAAAACTTATACAAAGTATAGCACTCCCTCAAAGCTTTTGTTTTATTAATAGCGATAGCGATTACAAGAAAAATGACGGTTCCTTATTTAAATTCAGGCAGAAATGTTGCATCTTATTTACAAACACATTCGCACCAAGAAAAGACTTTGAAGGAGAGATTCAGTGAAATCTACCCCTCTCATGCTCAAGACGTAAAACAGTTCGTCAAAGAGCACGGGAAAACAAAAATTAGCGATGTTCTACTAGAGCAGGTATACGGTGGTATGAGAGGTGTTCCAGGAAGCGTATGGGAAGGTTCCGAATTGGACGCAGAAGAAGGTATTCGTTTCAGAGGCCGTACAATTGCTGATATTCAGAAGGAATTGCCAAAGGCAAAGGGCAGCTCACAACCTCTACCAGAGGCTTTGTTTTGGTTACTATTGACCGGCGAAGTCCCTACTCAAGCGCAAGTGGAGAATTTATCCGCTGACTTAATGTCCAGATCAGAGTTGCCTCATCATGTCGTACAACTTTTAGATAATTTACCAAAGGACTTGCATCCAATGGCTCAATTATCGATAGCGGTGACCGCCTTAGAAAGTGAATCCAAATTTGCTAAGGCTTATGCTCAAGGTATCTCCAAGCAAGATTATTGGAGTTACACTTTTGAAGATTCATTAGATTTGCTGGGTAAACTGCCAGTTATTGCAGCTAAAATTTATCGTAACGTGTTTAAAGACGGCAAAATAGGTGAAGTGGACCCAAACGCTGATTATGGTAAGAACTTAGTCAACCTAATCGGCTCAAAGGATGAAGATTTTGTGGATTTAATGAGATTATATTTGACCATCCACTCAGATCATGAAGGTGGTAACGTATCTGCCCATACATCACACCTGGTGGGTTCTGCATTGTCATCTCCTTATTTATCCCTTGCATCGGGTTTGAATGGGTTGGCTGGTCCATTGCACGGACGTGCTAACCAAGAAGTATTAGAATGGTTATTTGCACTCAAAGAAGAAGTCAATGATGACTACTCTAAAGAAACTATCGAAAAGTATTTATGGGACACTCTAAATTCAGGCAGAGTCATCCCTGGTTACGGCCATGCTGTGCTAAGGAAAACTGACCCTCGTTACATGGCTCAACGTGAATTTGCTTTGGACCATTTCCCAGACTACGAGTTATTTAAGTTAGTCTCATCGATATTTGAAGTAGCACCAGGCGTGCTAACCGAACATGGTAAGACTAAGAACCCATGGCCAAACGTGGATGCTCATTCCGGTGTCCTGTTACAATATTACGGCTTAAAGGAGTCATCATTCTATACCGTTCTATTTGGGGTTTCAAGAGCGTTCGGTATTCTAGCTCAGTTGATTACTGACAGAGCTATAGGTGCTTCAATTGAAAGACCTAAATCATACTCTACCGAAAAATACAAAGAATTAGTCAAGAACATTGAAAGTAAACTATAGTAAGACAATGTCTTACCCATTCCTCACCCTGCATATTTTTCTTTCACTCTGACTTCTTCCCTCATGACCCTTCATTATTTAGCACATACTTAATACGATAATATATTCTTTCAACCAACTCATTATGATATTTATAATTCAAAGAAGATAATCACACTAAAAACCAGCTTCTTTCTTTCTTTCTTTCGTAGCCTCATATTTCAAAATCATATTGAGGTTTACCAGATCACTGGTAATCGTGGAATCCATCACGCTTGATAGATGGCATCCACACATTACTTTCACACTGTTGTTATTGATTGATAAGTCCGCTATGACCCTTTTAGTAATAATTTATTAAGATCCAACCGGGTAAATGCTGCAGCCTTACTGCGGGGAAATAAGGCGCTTCGAACTCCTCGGAACTTAGTATAAATAGTATATATACCAGAGGATACCGAGCTTTAACACTCCAATTGGTGGTTTCAGTTTGGTTACTTATTTAAGCAAATCTTCGAGGCTAATCAGAAATATAGTCTTACCGTTTTGTTTGTTTTAATTTTACTTTGAAATTGACGTTTCTAAAATTCTAGTATAAAGGAAAACAAGAAGGGGAAAAAAAGTAAAAGAGGGGGCAATATCGCTAAAAAGAGTAGCATTTTGAAATAACAAACAATAAAGACACAATTGACATACAGTAAGAATGGTTAAGATTGCAATTATCACTTACTCCACCTATGGACACATAGACGTCTTGGCGCAAGCTGTTAAGAAGGGTATTGAAGCAGTTGGTGGTAAAGCTGATATATACAGGGTCGAAGAAACTTTGCCTGATGAAGTCCTGACTCAAATGAATGCTCCTGAAAAGCCTGAGGACATTCCTGTGGCTACCGAAGAGACATTGATCGAGTACGATGCCTTTTTGTTCGGTGTCCCAACTAGATTTGGTAATTTGCCTGCTCAATGGTCTGCCTTTTGGGATAAAACCGGCGGGTTATGGGCTAAAGGCTCTTTGAATGGTAAAGCTGCCGGTGTTTTCGTCAGTACTTCCTCTTACGGTGGTGGTCAAGAAAGTACCGTTAAAGCCTGTTTGTCGTATCTAGCTCATCACGGTATTATCTTTGTACCATTGGGCTACAAGAACTCCTTCGCTGAATTGGCAAGTATAGAAGAAGTTCATGGTGGCTCTCCATGGGGTGCTGGTACTTTGGCTGGTCCTGACGGTTCAAGAACTGCTTCTCCTTTGGAATTGAGAATTGCTGAAATTCAAGGTAAGGCATTCTACGAAACTACAAAGAGACTTTTCCCTGTAAAGGCGGCCAAGCCATCTACTGAAAAGAAGGCAGCTGCCTCTGACGCTGCTAAGAGACAAACCAAACCTGCTGCTGGAACTGAAGAAAAGAAGGAAGATAAAGGGTTATTGTCTTGCTGCACTATCATGTAAGAAAAACGCTGTTCACATTCAAAATTCAACTTCTACCAATCCCAAATTTAATCCAAAGAAGATGTATCAATAGAGGACGTTAAAAATAAGAATTTTTTTTATTTTTTTATTTTACATTTTTTATGTCAAAAGAATATTTGTGTAAGTCCTTAAACTAATAATATTATTTCTTAATTTTTCATAGTATCTTTATTTTCAAACAAAGGCCTCTACTATTAAAAAGGTCGTAGTTTGTTTGTTTAGAGAGAAGAATTATGGGTTCTTTTTCTTTCTTTGCTGGCTGCTTTTCTTGCTTGTGGAACTAAATGCTATCTTGAAACAATAAATATACAGTTATTCGAGTTGAATTTATATATACAGGTTTAAGTTTATCGAATAAGAAAATCGTTATACAAGCAGAATGAAGTCTATTCCTTCTTCAACGTTCGAACACGGCGTTCCAAGTATTTATCCTTATCTTTCAAATCCTTGGCATATTTGGTTTCCTTTTTACCAGGGTATAAGACCCTTTGATCTAATTCTGAAAGGTCTTCCTCCTGTCTTGGCTTTATTTCTTCCTTAGCGGTGTGTGTTTTCCATATATGACGTATTTGTCCAACACAGTACATGCATAGCGTATTGGCTCTCTTATAATGGCCACATGATGGACACTTGTTCAAGTGATGAATCATCTTCAATTGCTTCTTACCTGGGCCATAAAGCTTTTGTCTTTTCTTTTGGTGCGATACTTTTTTCTTAGGAACTGCCAGTAATATACCATTATTGGAGAAGAAGTCCTTGTCTCTAATACTTTTGCCATCTCCTAGTAGCTTTTTTCTCAACCATTCATGAATAGATCCTAGTGGTTTTTGGCTAGGAGCCAGAAGTGGAGGGTTCCCCAACGGTGCTAACCATCCGATTACGTTGGCAGGCACAATTTTGTAAAGTGCCAAGCGTTTACCAAATATTAATGTGCTCATTGTTTATTTACTGCCAGCCACTAGGTGCTTTCGTTTTCAACCTGCCGTGCTATTGTGGGAATACCGTACCTTTATTAAGATTCGCTTCTTCGATTCTTATGCAAAATTATCGTACTTTACGATGAAATTTTCCTCGAGAAACCACAAATAGATCAAGATCGCCAAATTAAATACATAAACATAAGTAAATAATAACCAACTTTTTTGCACAAACGTGAAGAATATAAGCGTAAGTTCAGTAGTTTTCTAGTATACATACAGCGAGCACCTTACAAATTATTACAATGGATACTTTAAGCTCAGTACAACCTGCCTCTTATGTTGGTTTTGATACCATCACGAATCAGATCGAACATCGTTTGTTGAAGAAAGGTTTCCAGTTCAACATAATGGTGGTTGGCCAATCCGGTTTAGGTAAAAGTACACTGATCAATACGTTATTTGCCTCACATTTGATTGATTCCGCTACTGGTGTTGATATCTCCGCTCTACCTGTCTCAAAAACCACTGAAATGAAAATATCCACTCATACTCTTGTAGAGGATCGTGTTCATTTAAACATTAACGTTATAGACACACCTGGATTTGGTGACTTTATTGACAACTCTAAAGCTTGGGAACCTATTGTGAAGTATATCAAAGAACAACATTCTCAATATTTACGTAAAGAATTGACAGCCCAACGTGAGAGATTTATCGTTGATACACGAGTCCATGCTATACTTTATTTCTTACAACCTAACGGAAAGGAATTAAGCCGCCTTGATGTCGAAGCTTTGAAAAGGCTCACAGAAATAGCAAATGTCATACCTGTTATTGGTAAATCAGATACATTAACCTTAGATGAAAGGGCAGAGTTTAGAGAACTCATTCAGAATGAGTTCGAGAAATACAATTTTAGAATTTATCCTTATGATTCAGAGGAACTTACTGACGAAGAATTGGAACTAAACAGAAGTGTCAGATCTATAATCCCATTTGCTGTGGTTGGTTCTGAAAACGAAATTGAGATAAATGGTGAAACTTTTAGAGGAAGAAAAACCCGTTGGAGTGCCATTAATGTCGAAGACATCAATCAGTGTGATTTTGTGTATCTAAGAGAGTTCTTGATTCGTACTCATCTGCAAGATTTGATTGAAACCACTTCTTACATACATTATGAAGGGTTCAGGGCAAGACAATTAATTGCTTTAAAAGAAAATGCCAATAGCCGTTCCTCAGCCCACATGTCTACCAACGCCGTTCAACGTTAAGGCTATCCGAATAATAGTAATTATATATTTCATCAACTTATATCTAAAAATCCTCAAATTCTTTTATACGAAAATGACCTTCTTTGCTTGTTTCGCTCTATTCGTGATAATATCTTAGGATGCTCTGGTTGTGAAATTTAGAACTAATGACTACGTTATATAGGTAGAGTTGTTTCTTCAGTGAGTTTCTATCTTCATGAAATAGACTTACTTTTGGTTACCTACCAAAGGTAAACATTTTACCACCGAAGGTAAACTGAACCTTGAAGGATCATCATGATTTTTTCTTTATGAACTTTCGACGAAGGTCATATCGAAGTAGATTACATGTACTTAAGCGTAAGCACTTGTAAATGCGCTCAAAAACACCAAAAGTAAAGGACGTTGACAAAAAACGCAACCTCTTCAAAGCAGAAGAGTTACTAGTCCTGTACAGGTATTACCTTGAATCATTGTCTGCGTTTTGAACGGGAACATTCAAAAAAGGCCATAACACAGAGGAAACAGACCAGCTTTAATACATGTATATCCTTGTAAGGTTTTCAAAAGCTATTCATGAGGTGAGCCAAACCTTTTGATTATTTACTAAGACGTACTAGCGGTATGTCCAATTCGATTTGCAAGTATGTTCCTCAATTATTTCCGCTGCTACAGAAACCTGATTATCTTTATAAGGACTTAGTATAACAAGTGGGTTCCTTAATTCCATTCACACTTGATTTTGTGAAAACATATATGTATCATACGCTAAATACTATGATGATTTCCCAATGTTCACAACCCAAATTCTCTGCTTACATCATTGAGTTTCATCAGTAAAAATCTGCTGCATCTACATTCTACTTCAAATACGAAAATCTTGGTGAAAACGAGGATAAATGACATAGCGCATTTATGCATTTTTGCCAACCCAACAAGCTGAACTTGAACCGGAAAAACAAATCGCTAGTATTTAGCATCAATATGGTAAACTCAAAGTAAAATAATCTGGGGGTGTGGACGCCGGAGGAGTGATGAAACTAACAGTTATTTGTATGAGTTTATAAATAAATATTACAATACAAATATTATTTACCCTTAGTTTTTCCCCATGATTCCAGAAGCAACGCTATAGGTATTTCTTGGATAACATCGTCTCTTATTAGTGTCAGTAAAAATAAAGGCGGTGACGCAGGGATATAACAAGCAGAAGTGGGCTATGTAAAAATGTAAAGCAAAAATAAGCTTTCTTATAATAAATATTTAGAGCTGAGATGAAAAGGAAGGAATGGCAGAACCAAGATAAATTGCAGTGCTAGATGGCTAGAACCAAATTCGGAGGGCACAGAACAAGGAAGTTGCCCCAAAACAACAGTCAGTGATTATTTATCTACAATTATTTTTCAATAGTTTTTTACAAGATAAAACATGCATTCTTCAAAGGCTTATCTTATAAGAGGGTTGCCAGATAAAAGAGAAAATAAACGAGTTTGAGACAAAGAAGGAAAGTGTTTAAATTATAGACAACCCCAGGCAAAATGATAAAGCAGTCAAGAGTAAAATTTCAAGGGTAAGGAAGAGAGAAGGAGGGATACACTATTTTTCCAAAGAGGAAATAAAATCAAAGAAAGGTTTCTGAAAAAATAAACATGTCTCAAAATTGACCAGAAGTGTCGAAAAAGCACTAAATTTCACAAAGAAAAGCTCGTCAGCTACTTTCTCATCGTGATAGCAGATACTGCAAAATAACGCTTATAACTTCGTGAAAAAAAAAAAAAAATAAAACTAGGAAAGGCGATAAATCAAAAGAACGCGATTCGAAGATATCGTTAAATGCGAGAGTTGGTCACTTCAATAGCTAGATACTTGGAAAATGGTAGCTAATATTGCCCCACCAGCAAGCCTATAAATTAGCCAACTATGACATTTAAAGGCAATCGAACAGTGTTTTTTTTTCTATAAGCACCATAAACGTACATTCAGATAAAGCGCAAGATAAGCGCATCAATTGACACATGTTTGTTATGACATCTATTCAAATACTAGAAACGAGGTTTTTTATCTGAAAGATCTATGTCACAAAGAGACGTCTTCGAGGTAGTTTGAGCCTCCTGCCTATAGCTTAGCGAAGCTTGAATTTACACAATACAGACCAGTCTTCTTTTCTTTTTATATTTCTTCGACAGTTCAGAGGTTAAAGTGGCTATATATACTACTGTACAGAAACCTTAGATATCGAACCTTTTGCCTTCCTGGTCGACGTGAATTAATTCAAGTGGCATTTGCTGTAGCGGATTTGAATTACTGTTAATACTTTCCTCATTTTTATATGCTTTTGAGTATGATAGAATGGCAATATCCCGAGATTTCCTAATAACATGTAAATGCAATAGTCAGCCAGGCGTGGGCAGCTGGGATATTGTTACTTTTAAAGGGCTCGTGCGGCTCAAGTGACCATTGTTTAAATGATAACAGCTTGAACCTAGGAACAGTTTATGATCGTGTAGTTTTGAATGGACCCGAATAACTTTAGAACAAGAATGATAAACAGGACGCAGTCACATAAAATGTCGCAATATTTGTAACCCATTGTGAAGCTCACAATACATCTGTTACTTGTTTCAAGTGTGAAGTAATTTGTATCTTGGTGCTGTAAGTGGCATCTAAAGTTGCTGGTGTAATGACTAATATCATAATTTTAGAGGTCCAGCTATTAAAACGTCTTGAAAGCTTGAATTTTGCGGCTATAACTTTGATGTACTAGCAGTAACATAATATTCAACAATGATTTAGACTTAGTGGCATGTAAGCTATAGAGGGCTCTGACCCTCCTTAATAGGAGATATTTTCATAATTTAATACAAAGGAACTTAAGCTTAATGAAGATGTCGTAGTATTTGCTTAGTTAGGTGCGAAATCTTCTAAAATACGCTAGAATCCGCAGTAGTGTAATTAGATTAATGTAGAAGCCTAATCAAGGATCTGAAACTGTGCCCATTATAAGTATCATCGCGTCATAAGCGGGGTGTTAAGTCAGCTCACGAAGAAACTAATTTCAGAGGCATGTAAATATGTTTAGACCTGCTGCGCACTTAGGGCTATTAAACTACTTAATACTCAACACTGAATATAGCAATAATAAAACAAACCCAGTGTATAATGTAGTTTTTTTCATTATGTCTTTTTTTTATTGGTGTAGCTATGTGCTAATTGATGAGACAAACTTACGTTTTATTTGACTATAGCTACCCCCCATCATGCTACAATTCTTCGTTCATTCCGTTATATAGTACTTAATATATAAACAAATCAACAGTTTTGGCGGTACCAATTATCAAGAAAAAAAATGCCCAAAAAAAATACTACTAGGTTCTGACTTACCGATATTGAAAGTAGCAGGATATTACCGCAAATCTTGTTGTCGCTAGCTCTCATCTTGAGTGTCAGATCAAAAGCGTACCGAAAAGATAGGTGATATGTGAAAAAAAAGGGCACCGCTAACGCAACCATATGTTTCGTACTCACTTCGAGTCCACTGAGTCCTCTCTCACCAAAATCTTGTGATGTGCTGTGTATTTGAACATTTTTCCGAGCTGCCTCAATATTGTATTTGCTGGTTCAATAGCCCTTCTCCCCCCCCCCCCAACTACAGGAACCAGCATAAAGTGTCTCTGCGGCTTGAAAACACATCTACAACTCTTTAATCGTCAAATGAAGACCATTGTGTCACTTCCCTTTTTCTTTTGGGCGACATATAACCTAGTTCTACCCCTCCAGTTTAGATACTTCAATTATCCATGTAAATTTGCTCCCGTTATGAACGTTCTTGGTGCCTGGCTACTTGTAACTTATTGTTCAGGCTCTCTCCGCACAGGTATGTGTTAGTGAGACACTATTAGAAACCGATATTCTCAAATACCGAAAGCTGTGCATGTGCTTTGATGAGTTCATTTAGGATAACTAGTTGTACTTATTAAAAAATTTTCAATCTTGTGTATGCATTATAATGGAGGCTCCTGTTGGTGGTGACCTTTAGCTGTCGAAGTCTTCTCTTTCTATTTTCAACGCTGAATTCGGCGCACATTTTTTTTATTTTTGTTATTCATATATTTTTGTTTCGGAAGTCACATACACATAAAAAAATAATATTATATTTACGATAATAACTTTAATCTTTCTAATTACTTTAAATAATAATTACTCTGTTTTGAACTAAGTCATGTGATCTACTGCAACCATTTTGACGTGTATAATAACGATTATGCTAAGCAAGTTGATAATCTCGCTTCTTCACAAAGTGAGACAAGAGAGGACTGATACTAGACCTGTATCGTTATAAAATATCAGTG
Organism: Saccharomyces cerevisiae x Saccharomyces eubayanus x Saccharomyces kudriavzevii x Saccharomyces uvarum; assembly: GCA_009667055.1. NCBI lineage: Eukaryota > Fungi > Ascomycota > Saccharomycetes > Saccharomycetales > Saccharomycetaceae > Saccharomyces > Saccharomyces cerevisiae x Saccharomyces eubayanus x Saccharomyces kudriavzevii x Saccharomyces uvarum. The sequence goes on from VZXH01000082.1 coordinate 40,752, forward strand.
ATCACGGTTATTTCAGTATTTGACTCTAACTACTCTACATACTAGTTCATAACGTCTATGTTAATGAGGTGATATTTTTCAGATTATAGCTGACGTTAAATCTTCTCTATATTGAAGGACAGCTAAAGCCAGCGCAAAGTTGTCGTTATTGATATGTTTCTGTGTCCAACTGCTCTTAATTTAGGATTGTTTTCCTTAATTTTTCAGTTGAACTAAAGCATATTTTTATCATTTTCTAGAATCTCGTCTAGGTCTGGAATTGGATATTTCAAAATACAAGCCAATCCTTTTAATCTTCCAAGTTCTTCGCCATGACTTTGTAGAGTACTAAACACAAACACTTTTCCGCCACTCTGTTCAATATTGTATGTCAAGTCAAGGAATGTCTCACGCTTGTCTATGTCGTCACTTTTCAATACGCTATCGGCAATAAGTAAGGTTTCTATTGCGTCTAATTTTGCGGCTCTCTGGATTTCTTCTTCACCGTACCACGCTTTGTTATCATCTTTATTTAAATGTTCGAAGAAATCATCCATTATTTGGATTTCCTTAATGAGTTTGGTATTTTGCAGTACCGTAGAATATTCAGGATCTCTTAAAACTTCAGTAATTCCCTGTAAGTAACCTGTCGAACAATGGGCAATAACAAGCATTTCCTGGTTCTCTAAAATTAAATTGTTTTGTTCTTTCTCTGCATACTTCAAGATTTTTTCCATTAAAGTCTTTGCATAAAATCCAGGGGAGCACAATATAATCATCCTTAGTTCATCAAAGTTGAAATTTTTCATCATTGCATCATAAGTTGATCTATAAAACGTTTCAGTCTTTTCATTGAATTTGTTAATATCGGTCGCATCCTTCTTTTTGGGCATTGAAATTTCAATCTTTTGCTTTAAGATAGTTGAAGAAGCTGTTAATAAGCAAACATGAGAAATTCCCTCTTGTAGCACCACTGCAGCGGTGTCTGATTTGGTTTCTAACTCGAGAGCCTCCTTTAAAAGTCTCTTGGCATACTTATTGAAATGGTGCTTGAAAATAGTGAACTGGTGTTCATATGTTATGCTAAAACTAAGAAATTTACCAACTGGCACATCCAAATTCGCCGTATTCGTATCATCAGCGACAGTAACACCTTTATAACGGAGGTATTCCTCCTTTATATCAAATTCATAGGAGAGGATTTTCAGCCTCAGATTTATTAGATCAGTACTTGTTTTTCTATTCACTTCATCCTTTTTTGTCGTGAACAATTTCTTGAATATGACTTCGTCTTCTTTGTCAATTATTTGATATATTGTGAAAAGGTCGTCCTTAGTTTGAGGCACCAAAGTGATAATCGTATTTTCGTTCTCTCCGAAATCTTCTACTACAGATATAATTTTCATTGCTTTTTAGATCCCGCTGAGGCACTTATTTAAATTGTTTTAATAACAGATTATTGGATCCTTCATAATGAATTTGGCAAATACAGGGTACGCTTTATCTTATATATGAGCGGTGTAAAGTCGTGACCTGTTAATTGATTTTCAACTCTCATATTTTAGCCTGCTCTTCCTTCTGCACCCCATATTTTTGACACACCCCATTTCTCATTATTTTAGGTTGCAGGCCTCATTGTTAAGGTTAGAAACTAATGAATACACCCAACATAAAACTAAACATAACAGACGGTTGGTAATAGATTTAAAACAGTGGGTGTTCTTGGAATATTTTGAAACGCTTATCTATACATGATGATCAAAAATGGATCCTTCTCACCGACCTTATATGTAAATGGTATATAATTTTCAAAAAAACATTTGGTACAGGCAGAAAAAGGAAAGAAAACAAAATCTTTTGAATGATCAAATTTCTTTATTTATATATAGTTAAAAAAAATACGAATGTGTCCATTGAAGAGGTATGTGGATTCCAAGAATATCAGTTAGAAGGGTGTGAGTACTTCTTCTTACCAATATCCAGAGGAATATATCTGTATTTCATCATGTGTTGAATTTGTCTTCTCATAGTTAAAAAGAACAACAGCACGAAGTACATTAGTAGAATTGGCCAAAATACTGGAATATCGAAGATCGAGAATAGTGATAATACCAAGGAAATTACTGTGGCTCTGATGCTGTTGTACCAGAACTTGAATTCTGGTAGTCTTCTGATAAATGGACGGAATTCCTCTGATTTTTCACCTGCCTCTAATTCGTTGTTTTCTTCATCTTGCTGCAAGGACATATCGAATTTTGGTGTCAAAAAGGCTAAAAATTGGTTCAATAAAAATAAACCCAAACCATAACAAATCACATACCAACCTTCAGCCATTGTAATACGCACCATAAACAAACATAGTAGACCACCTAATACAGCCCATCTCTGTTTGGCATGAGGAGTGACTTTATCCAAATAGTGTTGATATAGTAGTTTAGCTGAGTTCATCTTAGCAATTAATGGGTTGCTTGAAGCACCGTTCATCGGGTCAGGACTGTCGTAATCCATATCTTCTTTTGGTATATTATTTTCTTGTCTCGTGAAGAATACTGGTAAATTGCAAGCCTTGTTTTCTTTTATAAGTAGTTAATTGCTCTACGCATATTTGTGTTCTTTAGTAGCGCGTTTTTGACAAGTTTTTTTTTTCTACGAATGAAAAACCCATAATTTTAGAAGCTCTGAAAGAGAATAGAAGATATTCGAATAGAGGCGTAGGGAAATTCATCAAAGGCATCATATTGAATTGCTCATATGATCGCTGTCATCCTGCAGGTTCTGGCAGGTTTCCTATCAGTATGCATAATTGAAGGATAAAAAAATGCACGTGAAAGAGATCACAATCAACTAACTAAGGGACAAAGAAAAGCTCCGCTATGTACATAGATCATTGCTATACTTTACCAAAAACGCTATAATAAACTGCATCGATCCATTTATGGTCTTTCGTACGACTTATTCCTGTTAGATTTTGTTGGTAATGGCCTGAATTTGTACTGTGCCTTACATTATCGTTATTCACCTCTGGTGAGAGAGCAGCTATCTAAAAGGTTTCCTCTGTTCTATTCACTGAGTGTTGCAAATAGTATTCCTATATCTGGCTTACTCATTTTCAAAGATTTCTGCATTTTATTTTGTTGTTTGACGATTTTAAGACAATTATATTATTATAGATCAACCAAACATATCTACCAAGGTATTTCCATTACTTCTACAATAATTTTGAGTATTTTCCTTATGTTGAGTATATTTACATATGCGTGTTCCATTTCTAATTTACCTTTGAAGGATTCAGGTAAATTTGGTATTTTTTACTTGGAGCACATAAATTATCTTTGGGTGATGGCGAATTTGGTTAAAAGTTTCAAGTATATTCCACAAATGAGTATTAATTGGATGGGGTGCTCTACAATGGGGCTATCATCAAAGTTTGTCTTGATATCAGTTTTGGCGGAATTCATCGATTTTGTGGGTAGGTTGATGGTACCGACCAGTGTATTATTTTATAAAATTCCGTTCAACTCAACACCTTCCTGGGTAAAATTGATACAGTTCATTACTCTACTGATCATACTTTGTCAAGTTCAATATCTTTACGTGGGGCGGAAACCACGACTACCAAAAGGGAAATTATAATAGAGAGGGAAGTCAGCCCATAGTCTGTCTCCGTTGAGTTACTTTAGTACATATTTCAGGAGTTTTATAAAGTGCATTTGTAATTTAATTACAATTTTTTTCTATTTCACATATATACAAGCAATAAGAAATAATACAATTAAAGTTTTTTGCCCAACACAGAAGTAGCTATTTTAACGCCAGTGCCGACATGCCTTTCTGGATCTGACTGAAAATCTTCTAAAGTTACAGGTTTCGTGTATTGTAGTAAATCATTTAACTCGCCTTTCATTTTATTTCTTAATTCTTCATCTTTCGTGATAATGAGGGCATTTGATTCCAAATCTAACGAATAAGCTCTTCTTGTGTAGTTTGAAGATCCTATCACGGTTATGAAGGGTTTCCAACTATCGCTATTGCTTTTGTCACGAGAAGAGATCCAGATACCCTTCGCGTGATATGACCAACCGTTAGGTTTATTGACCACACCCCTTTGCCATTCCCGCAGTGTAATAGCTTGATCTTTGTTATATCTAGAGACATCTTGTAGAAATTTTTTGGATAAGTATAAGTAGGCACCAGGCAAATTTGATGAGACACCCTTCGATTGGTAAAATCCGTTTGCGAAGGGTGATGCCGTTATCACATTTGCCTCAGTAACCGGTGTGGCTAGTAACTTAGCTTTAATTTCTGGAAGAACATTGAAGTATCCTGCGGTGAATGTCCAAGAAATAGAAGTGTTTTTTATATTCGATAGTAGTGACAATATCGTTGATTTTTCTGTTGATTTATCATTATACTTAGGGAAAAGTGGAGTGAATTGAGAAATTGGGTAGACTATAGTGGAAAATTGGCCCGGTGGAGAAATAGGTTGATTGTGTTTAGAATTCTGTAAAAAAAGCTCAAGTAATTGAGAAGCTTCCCTCAAGAACTTTCTTTTATTTTTCATCGGTTCAATAGTGGGGTTCGAGTCAGGCCAAATAATGTTAACGTTGCCAGCGGCTTTTGGTTTCACAATCTGGTAACTGAAAGAACTGATGAGTTGGTGTAGTTTGAAATAATAATTGGCGAAATTCGTAGATTTAAAGAGATAATATCTATCTTGTCTGTTGGTAAAGTAATCATTAGAAAGGTTAGCGCCTGAGAGGATTATCTCATTATCAAACCCATAAATCTTCATATGCTGCAGGCCCAAACCTTCATTAAACCTTTTAGGAACTACGACTTTTTTCCAGCCATGGTAAGCAGGAGTCTTGTATAATCGACAGTCTACTCTTTCAGACCCGTATTTGGCTACTAGAGACGATAGCAAAGTGGCAGAAGAGGTAGAAGGCAACTCCCTGGTTCCTCGAAGGCCATCCAACAAAAAAGAAACTTTCAAATCGGGGTTTTTGGACAGCGCTTGAGATATACAGTCCATTAATTCAGTTTCACTTTTTCCTAAGTAAAGGGACGCAATGAAGATCCTCTTTTGCGAGGTTGAAATTTTCGATTTTAAGAGGTCATAAAATTGTGATGGCGACCCAATGATATCGATTTCGTTTGGTTCGAAATGGAACCATGTCTGTAGGTTATTTTGTAGAGACTTAGTAATCATGTTCAGATAGGTACTGGTTGGAGAAGGGCTTGTAGCAGACATCTGCCTTTGTATGATGGAGCTTTTGCGGAAAGGTGAGGACAATAATCTGTAATGAGGACGAGTAAGTTGGAGCAAACGAGTCGTCATGAATATTCGTGGTCCTTGATGTGCAATTAGCAACTATGAATGAGTGAGGTAGAAAGGACTATTTCTTTACTCTTTTTAGGAGAGTTGCTTTTTAGGGGAAATTAGACAATAATCTTCTGAACTGGTAGTTCCGTTTTTAATGTTTTCTTCTTGATATACGAGTTACAAAACAGGAAAAGAAGAGAAGAAAAGGGAAGAATATGCTAAAGAGTATAATGCGGAGCCTATATAACTAACTAACTAATTAATTATTTACTATTTCAATTATTATTTATTAGTGAATGAGAAGAAGTAATGGCCGTTTTATCTTGAATTTCTTCTGAAAATCTTGATATTAACGATGTCGGCATCACTTATATTTCTTCGAAGGTGGGCTCTGTTAGAAAGAGACATTAGGGTCTCATTGGTGGCAAACGAGTTTTGGTAAGTATCGGATCTATCCCAAATATCAGTAGGTTCATCGTCTGTAGTGGTCGTGTTGAATGAATCATTATTATAATGCTGAATTTTCCCGTTAGTGGGGGTCTGACAGGGAGTTATATAGCCATTGTTTTCGTGCGTTATAGTCGCATCATCGACTTCTTCCTCCTCCTCGTTGGGGTGCTTCTTACCAAGGCTTGACATGCGCATGGGCATAGACATGGGTATCGGAGCGGTGGTTTGTCCTTGCATGATGTTGACAATGGTAGTGGAGACACGTTCAAGGAGTCTGTGTACCGGTGCAAACCACGGCTTCCACTCGAGACTGACATACACACTGGGCACGCCGCAGATGGAGTGGAACACGCCCAACACGAACCCAGAGATGAGTCCTATAATGCCACCGAACGCGCAAAGCACAGCCAGGTACTGGAATAGCGTCAAGACCACGTAGTAGTCCACGGCACCCGTGTGAGCAACAAGACGATACAGAGACGTGCCCAGAAACAGCTTCAATGGAATATTGATAGGCAATGCCACGAGCTGGAACCCATTCCAGATGAAAATCGACAGAGGCAATTGCACGAGAGCGCGGAACACGGGCGCCAGAACTCCTATGCACAACTGCACGCTCCAGTCTATTACAAACATCCTTGTGGCCACTTATACCAGCTGCCTCCTCCTGATGGCTTAAGGTGAAGCCCTAAATAGCAGCTTCTTATGGTGGTTGCTCACCCGGCAGCTCTTCGTTTTTCTAAATTTTTTTTTTTCTGGGATATTTCGCTATAAAAAAAGAGGAGGAAAAGAGAGTTTTCATGTCTTGATTGATATCTATCTCGATACTTGCTGCTCTTTTAGGCTGCTCTGAGTCAGAGTAGCAAGCAAGTAAGCAAGCAAGCATGCAAGCACAGCAGCGGCACGGTGGCTACATAAGTATATGTGCACACGCGTGCCCTGTGGCTTGCATTGCCGATTTTGCGCATGCAAATTTTACACTCCTGTTTCTGCCTCGTGTCCTTTTAAACGCTTCCACGGGACATGGGTTCTAATTATGGAGAAGATCAAGCTTTGAAATGGCCTGTTCACACATTTTGATACAACCGTGAACAGTGTTCCGTTTCGAAGATCGTGTGGGTTTCTATCGTTTCGTACTCATTGTGTTTTCAAAAAAAAATCTTTGAGTTGTTTAGATGCCACTATATTTCTATTCGTATTTATATATACTTAGTTGCTTATTTATTATACTCAGGAAACGTCGCTTGGCTTGTTCTACTCGACGCTTCATTCTGCAAACTCAGGTCTCAAGTCTGACCGACGTGGAGCCACCAAGGGATGGAGCTGGGCTAGAAACGTAATGGCCCACATCAAAAACATCATGGCCAACGTTAGGATGACTGTGCTCCTCCAAACACTATACCGTAAAAATACTTCTTGTTAGTAAAAAAAAAAATTAATAGGAATCGATATGGGTGGGCAAGGGACTCTTGTAAAACTGCACATACGTTTGGTTGTTCTTTGGAGCCATTATCCAGAACAGCACGGACATGGTACTAACCACTATGAATACACCGACAACAGTATAGCTAAATTGAAAACGCACACAGACAGTAATTAGTTAGTAGAAGGAAGCAGGGGGGCGAGAAGAGGGGATCGGCGCACATACAAACTACTCATTGTTCTTTGTTCTATTATTATTCGTTGGTCCTTTGTTCCTTAATGTATAGATAAAAGGTCAGAAACGAAGCAATCTTTTTTGCAGCGCGAGAATATAAACTACGGCAAAATTTTGTGAGGTTTTAGTAGCATGATGACCAAGAAAAGGGAGAAGGTAAACACCAAGGATGTCGGCAAGCGGCAAGATCTCAGTTCCCGAGGGAGTGGTCAATTGGCTATTCAAGGTCATCCAACCCATTTATGACGACGGAAGAAGAACATTCCATGACTCGTTGGCGCTGCTGGACAAGTTCCACCGTTTAAGGCCAAGGACAAGGGTATTCACGCATCCCGACGGCAGTCCGCAGTTGCTGTTGTCTATTTACGGTACCGTCGGCGACAGCTTGCCACTGATCATGTGGATACCCAACCTGTACCCGGTGAAACCCCCCTTTATAAGCATAGACTTGGAAACGTTTGACGTGAGCACAATTAGTAGTTCCTTGCCCGTTCAAGCGTACATCGACTCTGATGGCAGGATCGCGCTGCCCATACTCGATCATTGGAACCCTGCCACGATGAGCCTTATAGCCGTTGTGCAAGAGTTGATGGGTCTCTTGAATGAGCCATCGCAAGATCCAGTGCCCAGCCTACCGCCAAAGCCCGACGCAACACAATCCCCGCTAAAACACACAATACCTCCGCTGCCACCGAAGCCCAAGTCCCCACATGTGCAGCCACCATTGCCTCCACCTCCACCACCGCAACCGCCTTCCAGTGCGGTTGACTTGATGGACATGGACAACACGGATCTCTCCCCTACCAACCACCACGAAATGCTGCAGAATCTGCAGTCCGTGCTCAACGAGTTATACCGCGAAGACGTGCACTACGTGGCGGACAAGATACTGACAAGGCAGACCATCATGCAAGACTCGGTCGCCAGGTTCCACGAAATGGTCACGGCCGACAGCACCCGCCTGCAGGCCGTCGAGCAGACCATCGAGCAGACCATGCAGACGCTAAATGCACAGATAGAAGTCTTGGCCGCGGAGAGGGCCAAGGTCCAGGAGTTCTCCTCGGCCTCGCCGTTCGACGACGAGTTCGACGTCGACGCTATAGCCGTGGCGCAAACCGACGGGCTCAACCAGCTGTACCACCTGGTCGCCAAGGACTACGCCCTCACGGACACCATCGAGTGTCTGTCCCGCATGCTGCACCGTGGCAGCGTGCCCCTCGACACTTTTGTCAGGCAGGGCCGGGAACTGGCACGCCAGCAGTTCCTTGTGCGATGGCACATCCAACGAATCACCTCACCGTTAGCGTGACTCACTCACTTTCTTCGCATCGCCGAGTTGGCATCGAAAACAGAAAATATTATAAAAGCTTCGGCCACGACCAACGGGGAGCAATGTATAATTCGCATACGTAGTTCGTACATACAGACCCTCAGAAACATCCGAGCTCACCATCCGTCTTCTAATGTTGAGATCGTTGTTGCAAAGTGGCCACCGCAGAGTGGCTGCCTCGTCGTGCGCCACTATGGTGCGTTGCAGTTCGTCGTCGACCTCCGCGTTGGCGTACAAGCAGATGCACAGACACGCCGCAAGACCCCCCTTGCCCACCCTGGACACTCCTTCGTGGAATGCCAACAGTGCCGTCTCATCCATCATCTATGAGACCCCAGCTCCCTCTCGCCAGCCAAGAAAACAGCACGTTCTAAACTGTTTGGTGCAGAACGAGCCCGGTGTCCTGTCCAGGATCTCTGGGACTTTGGCCGCCAGAGGGTTCAACATTGACTCGTTGGTCGTGTGCAACACCGAGGTCAAGGACCTGAGCAGAATGACCATCGTTCTGCAGGGCCAAGACGGTGTCATCGAGCAAGCACGCAGACAGATCGAGGATCTAGTCCCCGTCTACGCTGTCCTGGACTACACCCACTCCGAGATCATCAAGAGAGAGCTGGTCATGGCGAGAATCTCCTTGCTAGGTACAGAGTACTTTGAAGACCTGCTGTTGCACCACCACACTTCCACCAGCTCCGGTGGCGCCGACGCCAACGAGTTAGTTGCCGAAATCAGAGAAAAGCAATTCCACCCTGCCAACTTGCCCGCCAGTGAGATCTTAAGATTGAAGCACGAGCACTTGAACGACGTCACCAACTTGACCAACAACTTCGGTGGCCGTGTCGTCGACATCAGCGAAACCAGCTGTATCGTCGAGCTTTCCGCCAAGCCCACCCGTATCTCCGCCTTCTTGAAGTTGGTTGAGCCATTCGGTGTGCTAGAGTGTGCAAGAAGCGGTATGATGGCATTGCCAAGAACTCCGTTGAAGACAAGCATCGAGGAGGCCGCTGACGAAGACGAGAAGATCAACGAAATCGTCGATATCTCCCAATTGCCACCTGGTTAATGTCTCCCGCAGCAACCCTCGCCCCCACCCGGGGCCTCTATACATCTCTATAACGTATTTATATAAAACGATGAGCTTCTTCACCCAGAGGTTGCTATTACTTGTACGTTTGTACGAGGTGACGCGTTACCAAATTTTTTTTAGTTTTTGCTTTCCCTTTTGATCTCTTGGGCCAAATACGAAAAAGGTTAAAGATAATACAATAGTAGCACGTCTGAACGGCGGAATTTTTCCAAAATCAGAGCACACGTCACATCTCGCTATTATGGACGGCTATTGGGATGTTGTGGTGTCGTCCTTGCAAGACATATACAATGCCAACGAGGTCATTCCCTTCGATGACGATTTGCAGGCGAAAAAAGTGAGCTTCACCAATCTGTCAGAAGATCAGCTGCAATTGCATCTAACCACATTCCAGGAGCACATGGAAAACATCAACAGGGCGCATCGTATTCTCGAAAACGTGCGCTCCAATCTATCCTTGATGCTTGAAAAGCCGCTGGAGGAGAAGGATGAGGAAAACACAGAAGAGGTAGAAGATGGAGAAGAAGCGGCAACGCCGTCGCCACAGGGCAAGAAGATGCCAGGAAAGGCGCCAGGAAAAGCTCCCGGGAAGGCTCCCGGGAAGGCTCCAGGGAAAGCCCCAGGAAAGGCTCCAGGAAAGGCTCCGGGCAAGGCCGGCAGGTCGTACTGGACTAGCGAGTACAACCCGAGTGCTCCGATTTTGTTGGGCTCAGAGGTGGCTTACAAGCCCAGGAGAGGCAATGCCGATGGCGAATGGATCCAGTGTGAAGTGCTTAAGATAATAGCGGACGGAACGAGGTTTGAAGTCAGAGATCCTGAGCCAGACGAGTCGGGCAATTCGGGCAAAGTGTTCAAGTGCAATTGGAAAGAGCTACTACTGATTCCGCCGGGGTTCCCTACTAAAAACTACTCGCCAGGAACGAAAGTCTTGGCAAGGTACCCTGAAACCACGACTTTCTATCCTGCAATCGTCATCGGAACCAAGAGAGACGGCACTTGCAGGCTGCGGTTCGATGGGGAGGAAGAGGTAGACAAGGAAACAGAAGTAATCCGCCGTCTGGTGCTGCCGTCGCCAATGGTCTCGGCAAACCCAGCAAAGAAATAGCAATGAAAAACAGCAGACAATAGCCACTAGTTCTTTACGCCGTATGGTTTTCCTTTAACCTCTTTGTTGTCGTTGAGAGTGACCATCCCTACAAATAGTGAAAAAAATTGAAAAATTGAAAAAAAATAAAAATTTGGAAGGAATTATTACATAGACCCTCTAGAAATAAGCTACGGGCAAAAAGAAGACAAGAGTTTGAAATAAACCATCAGTAAGGTCATTTCGTTAAGATGGAAAGAAGGCTAGGAATGTACGGAAATGATAGAAGCAGATCGAGGTCGCCTGTGCGTCGTCGTTTGAGCGATGACAGGGACCGGTATGATGATTATAACAATAGTAATAGTGGCAGTGGCGGTAGCAGTCGCCATCAAAGGCGTGATCGAGGCTCCCGTTTTAACGATCGTTACGACCAGGGATACGGCGGCCGTTACCACGATGATAGAAACTGGCCTCCTCGCCGAGGGGGACGTGGTGGCAGAGGAGGAAGCGGATCATTCAGAGGCGGGCGTGGCGGTGGCGCCAGCGGCGGTAGAGGTCGTAGTTTAGGCCCAATTGTTGAAAGAGATTTAGAAAAGCAATTTGACGCTACCAAGAGAAATTTTGAAAACAGCATTTTTGTAAGAAACTTAACCTTCGATTGTACCCCTGAAGACCTGAAAGAGTTATTTGGTACCGTGGGTGAAATCTTGGAGGCCGATATTATCACATCAAAGGGTCATCATCGTGGTATGGGAACTGTAGAATTTACCAATAACGAAGCTGTTCAAGACGCTATATCAAAATTCGACGGTGCTCTTTTCATGGACCGTAAACTTATGGTAAGACAAGATAATCCTCCACCTGAAGCTTCCAAGGAGTTTTCTAAAAAGGCTACCAGAGAGGAAGTAGATAACGGGTTCGAAGTATTCATCATCAATTTACCGTATTCTATAAATTGGCAATCTTTGAAAGATATGTTCAAAGAATGTGGACATGTTTTACGCGCCGATGTTGAACTGGATTTTAACGGATTTTCCAGAGGGTTTGGGTCCGTTATTTACCCCACAAAGGACGAAATGATGAGAGCCATCGACACATTCAACGGCATGGAAGTGGAAGGTAGAGTCTTGGAAGTTAGAGAGGGTCGTTTCAACAACAGAAGAAAGGATAACGACCGTTATAACCAAGATCCGCAAGACCCTGAAGAAGATATAAGAGACGCTGAACCAGATCTTGTGCAAGATATTACCGTCCACATTGATGAAACCGCAACAAAATTCACTGAAGGTGTCAACCCAGGAGGGGATAGAAACTGTTTCATTCATTGTAGCAATTTACCATTCTCAACAGCAAGAAGCGATTTATTCGACTTATTCGGACCTATCGGTAAAATTAATAACGCAGAATTAAAACCACAAGAAAATGGCCAACCGACAGGTGTTGCTGTTGTAGAGTATGAAAATTTAGTAGATGCAGATTTTTGTATTCAAAAACTAAATAATTATAATTATGGTGGCTGTAGTTTACAAATCTCCTACGCCAAACGTGATTAAGACATAAACATCTACCGTCTAAGAATCTGTGTACTTTATAATAACATATAAATAATAAAAATACGAACCGGATTATAAACTCCTCATCTATATTTAAATATACAGTTTTTTGCAAAACCTTATTTAATCCCTGTAAAAAAAACGTTTTAGCGATGAGATGTGAAAATGAAAAAAAAAAAAAAAAAAAAAGGGTATCTAAAATGCGTGAAGGTGTATATAAGCACCTTCCTCATTCGAGGAAGACAAGTTAAAATACTAATTGCAAGAGGGTCGCGAGTACTATAATGTGGGATTTGTTTTATTTCAAAGTATTTTTCTGGGTAGTGTTGATATCCTTATGCATATTTATGGTACACCGGAACGGAAAGGTTGGTATGTAATCTAACTAAATTTTGGGACGGAAAGCAAAATATACGTCGACATACTAACAACGGCAACAGCTAACAAATTTCGTGAGCTGCGTTCAAGATTCCAGTCGCGCTTCAACAGACATATTAGCCTAAATGATTCCTTTACTGATGATTTAGAGAGTGGTCTCCATTCAAGTAATTTTGATATCATTTCAGAAAATAATAACGACACGAGAGGCGGATTGGACGATATTTCCAAGAATGAGATCAAGCAAATTATGGAAAATGATAATATAAGTTTCGATAAAGCTAGGCTATTGTACATGGAAAGGAAATTTGGTCAAAATGGCATAGCCCCCGATGGGACGCCTATTGACCCCAAGGCGTTCACCTTTGATTGATGCCCTTGAACTCACATAAAAGGGAAGTTCCTCCCGTCTTTTTCGTTCCTTTTAAATTTGTCCATATTTTATGTAAATGTATATATTGCATTGTGTTAAAGAAAAAAAAAATTAATAAATTCACTCAATAAAATTCGAGTCTCTCTGGGCCGTCTGCCGTATAACTCACCTTCTCGCCTCCGCCATCACCTTCATCATCACTTAAAGTGACAAAATCAGTTAAATATGCATAGGATGCATCCTTAGATAACAACACGTTTGTCATATTGCCGATAGATTCTTCTCTTATAGTTTTGGGCTTACCATTAATGCTAATGCTTTTTAAAGGAACAGCATCGTGTTCTGGCGACAATGCTTTAGGCCTCCTACTCAAATCCGTAAAGTCAATTTTACTGGGCGAAACCCAGATGGGTTCATCATTGTCCGTATTTTGAAGACGCCCGTCCCCCTTACGATTTGCACTACCATCGGGCAGAACATATACTAATGGACCCCCGGGAGACTCTGGAACTTTTGTAGAGTTAGCCGGTACTGTTTTATTTGAATTCCAATTCCAATTTGACGCTACTTTGATGTCATCTGCACTCATCGAAGAATTTCCAAATGCAATATCGAATGAACTAAATTCTAAATCATCTAATAAATCAGCCGGCTTGCTAAACTTATCTTCTGTATTATTCTTGGTCATCGTAACATTATCTAATCCCGGACTCTTTGGGATCTCAATTTCGGGAAATGTGGTTGTGGGCTCCTCAGATGGAGTATAGAATTTGTCATCTTGAACTTCATCTTGAGATGGAAACTTCAACTCCATCAACCTTTTGTCGGGTTTATCCTCGTTGTGTGCATCATAAAGAAATGAAGCATCGGAGGGAGACGTCTCTTCCTCTTTTCTAATGTCTTCAAAGGTCTTACCAATGATTCTTACAGGCGATGTTCTAATAACTTTGAATGCCGGCGGCTTTTCAATTCTTGGGGCAAGATTGAATAAATTCTTATCGGTATCATCTTCATTACTGTCAATACCACTCTTCAACTTTTCTTTTAGATCCTCTTCAATTTCAAAAAATTCTTCATCATCGTTATTATTACTAGAACTATCCGACCACCTCGCCAGATGAGTTGGGATGGGTTGCCGTATTTCATTATCAGCTACTTCAGAAATCGCGCTCATTCTCTCTGCGTTGGCACCACCATAAGAAGTGTTATCAGTCACGGCTTCTTCCTCTGTATTGACTTTCAACCCATCACTCAAGGAGACCTGACTAGCTAAGCGCTTCCAATTATAATGAGCATCATGTTTATCCAAAACCACTCGCATACCTTGGAACAGTTCTATATATGATGGCGACCTTTGAAAGCTTATCTTTGAGGCCGGAGGTGCTGGCATTGGAATATTAGGAAAAATTTCTCGTTTTGCTATCCTTCGTTTTGAATTTTCTTCCTTTGGGGCTTCCTCTTTTGAATCGCCTCTTGATGTTGTGCCGTTTGCTTCATTACGAGTATTTTTTGAGTCGCCTGAATTTTCTGTCAGCACTTCACTTACTTGTGAAGAAGGTTTTTGCATCAATGTAGAAGCGTTATCATCTGTTTTAAAAGAGATGTTGGGGTTAGCATTTATTTCGCTCTTTTCGTCGAGAAGTCCTCTCTTCTGAAACTCATCGTTCAAACTATTGATATCATTTTCTGCACTGTCGGAACGCTTGTGAATAAAATCACCAAACAAATCTTCGTTAAAAACCTTACTTTCATTCTGTTTGCGTTCATCATTAGCATCTGAGTTCAAAAAGTCTTCAGCACTTGCGGTTTCATTTTGGGTATCGTTGTTTTGTTCCTTCGTCAAAATAGTGCTGGACCTTTCAGCCATTGGTACTTGAATAAGATCTGGCGACATCTTTTTTTCAGAAATTTGCGATGCTTGTCCCGCATTATCAACTATTTCATCGTCTCTCTTAATATTCGATATTTCTGGGTGTGGAGATGGCAATCTTCTCACAACGGTGGCGGTTGTAGGAGAATCTTGCTTTGTATTTTGATCTTCTTTTGACCCCTCAGGTTCTTGGTTCCTGCCACTATACGGTTGTGGGGACATGTGGGAGACATATTGTGTATTCCGTACCACTGAAGATATTCTCGTCTCATCTTGAGGGTTTACAGCATTTTTAACATCGAAAGATTTTTCAATTGGTTCATGAGGCTTGAATTCAACCGCTTCCAGTGAAGATTCAGTGGTTTGAGATTTTTCTGTGAGACAGGGAGTGCTTTTCTTATTAGATGATATAACAACGCCTGCCGGTTTGGAGAGAGACTTATTTTCTGTAACAGTTTGCTTCTTTGTTTTTGACTTAGGTGGCCTCTGTGCGCTTTTTTGAGAAGCCTTTTGAGGTGGTACAGGTTTACTTTTTTTCTTACTTCCAAAAACATTCTTCAATACACCAAAAAAGCCTTTGTTTTTTTTATCTTGCTTTTTATCTATATCGTCTCCCCTAGAACCATCTCCTGCTATTTTTGATTTCTTGGGACCTTCCCTTGCCTTTTTTATCGGTTTCACTGGTGATATTTGCTTAGCTTCCTTTGTGTGTTTGCTCTTATTTGCTGCAGAACTGTCCTTTAAGTCACTCGTATAGCTTCTAAATGTTGTTATTGTACCATAAGATCTTTTCTTTTCATGAGTGGCATCGAAATTACATACATCAGAAGCTTTGCTATTATTATCCTTGGATACATCCGGTAAATTACGCTTTACCTCCTTTAATCTAAGTTTCAAACTTTCTATTAAATTCGCATTTACAAAAAGTAAGTCTTGGACCAAAGGTGACTTTAAGGAAGAGTAACATATTGGTATCTCAATGGCCAGTTGATTGATTATTGTAGATACGATGTTATTGGATGTAATTTGAACGTGTTTGTTCCCGTGTTTAGTCAGAATGTCCAAACGTATCAGGCTATTGCTGTCACCTTCCTTGGCAAATTTTGCAAAGAAGACCAAATGAAGATTATTCATGTCCAATATTTCTTCTGATGGTGGTATATTTAAGAATAAGGCAAATTTTGATTTAATTTTCTCTGCATCGTAAGCACAAAGCTCGTGTGCAGTAGAATACAATGTAAAATGACTTCTATTAGCTTTGAAAAGATGAAATGCGGTATCCTTCTCCAAAATTTTAGCTTTCGTAATCAAATCAGCCACTATCGAGGAAGAGATAAAAGAGGAGGATAATTTACAAACGACTGAGAAGGAGTCTTTTCCCTTTAAGCAGTCAAAACGCAATGAATTCTCGTCCAGTGTGGAAACCAATATCTCGTCTATGTAGCAATGACGTTCTACTTTTAACTTTGGAATCTTTGAGGGCAATGGGACTTCATTGATCAATGAGTTCATTAAAATATCTGAAATCAAGGGCCTGTTTGATCCATCTGAAGCATAATAGCTTTCTGATTCCAGTATGTTGATAAAGACAACATAATCACTAAATATGACCAGTAAATTCTTCTTCTTTTCATCGATTATGTCCACTACATCATAAACACCAACGACTCTTCTTTTCAGCCATTTGTATTGTAGTTCCACCGGCCAACATTTGGCTAATTCTGTGAGAATTTTCCCTGAGGGCGTAAAGACTCTTGTACTATATGAAGTCAGGGGAGAGTCTAAATTTCCAAACGAATGAATGACATCAATAATATTATCGTAACATTTCTTGGCTATTTCCTGGTTTTCAGGTTCCCATTTTTTGGATTTCCACAACCTCTCTACAATTAGCTTTAATTTCAACAGTTTTTCCTGGGGACCTTTGATTATGGTTTCGATTTTCATTTCTGTATAAATGTCCCTCTCTGGAATCACTTTGTTGAAATGTCTAGCGAATAACTTAATGTCTTTGCTGAAATTTTTGGTAGCTGCTTCATGTCTTGTATATGCTTTATAGAAATAAGGAATGGTTATACTGCATGCTTTGAGCACTTCGAGGGATCCGTAGGGAGTTGCTGTTTTCAAAGAGTCCAGGAAGATACAATTGATTCTGGTGACTTCGTCTATAGTGGGCGGAAAGAGTCGGTTCAGTTTCGCAGTAGACAACCCGTCAATCTCTTCATTGAGAACTCTGACTCTTAGAACAATTAAAAATTTCTGTAAAAATTCCACCAAGTTGAAAGTGAAATTTGTTTGTAATTGCAACAGCTCGTTGCAAATGGCCTTCACAAGGACGTCATCAGATTCGGTAGCTCTGTCATCGTCTGGTGCCTTGTACCCATACTCTGTTTGTTCTGGTGAGTACTCTGTAACCGGATTGAAAAGTTGTTCAAGTTGCTCGCCCAAATGAAATACGAGTCTGTTATTGAGTTCAATGGTAGACTCATTGTTTTCATAAATGACATCCAGCAAAGCTGAATTGATGGTTTTATTTTGCAGAAATCCGGACGCAAACAACCACTTGCCCACATCTTCTGGAGAGGCTGCCGTTACCAGTTGACAACTGCTAGCCAAATCTCCTGCATGAGTGGGGTCATAGTCGCATTTTTTTGAAGTGTTGGACATGATTCGTGATAAATCTGATCGGGATAGCAAGGGGTAGCGTTTAAGTAGAACAACGGCAATACATTTCTTGACATTACTTTCCTGATCAGTCGGACTCAAGTTCTCAATGGCCGGATAGTACTGAGAATCGGGAGATATATCCACTGATTGGAAACATGATGTGCCCA
Source organism: Saccharomyces cerevisiae x Saccharomyces eubayanus x Saccharomyces kudriavzevii x Saccharomyces uvarum (assembly GCA_009667055.1). NCBI lineage: Eukaryota > Fungi > Ascomycota > Saccharomycetes > Saccharomycetales > Saccharomycetaceae > Saccharomyces > Saccharomyces cerevisiae x Saccharomyces eubayanus x Saccharomyces kudriavzevii x Saccharomyces uvarum. Next base: position 58,670 of record VZXH01000082.1, read on the forward strand.
ATTTATCGAATATTATAGCGTTTAGTTTATTGTTTGTGGACGATTTATACACACAGATGAAGAATTCGCCCCATATCAAGTCATCCGAACCATGATAAATCACGGATCGAGTAAACACATCATCGGCCCATTTCGAAAGCGATCTGTTCTCATCCAGTAGCGAATGGCCGGCCTTCGACGAAGCCTCGAGAACGGACTTGAACAATTTGATTTTGAAGTGGGTCTCATGACGCTCTCCACCGTTTTCCTGGGAGTAAAGAGACGAAAGATCTTTCTCCATGATGAGGCAGGCACTATACTGTTTGGCAAACCAAGTAACAATTGACGTCTAGTGTGGACCCGCAATAAGTAACTGCAGTAGTAGTTGCAGTGAGAGGTAGATGCAGATCAGATTAGTGATACTGTGGCACAACGAGAGAAAGCTCCTCATTGAATATCAATGTCTTGTGTTTACTATTGTTTTTATTTACTTTCTGAAATTTCTCGAGAAAACCCTAGGTCTTAGCTGCTGGCAGATGCGTATATAACCCTAACTTTCAGCTAGGGTTCCGTGCCTGCTGGTTCATTAGAGTAATAAGGAGTATTCCGATGGCTATCAAAGGCAGCTAACAGTAGTGTGCTAGAGCAGTAGCATCCAGATGCTCTCTGTTGGTGGATCCTCCTTTCGTCTTGTAAGGTTTTCGTGTTTTCTGCTAGAACAAGCTGGTTATTGTATAAGGTGAAAAAAAAAAGTCAAGAAAAAAATGGTTAACTAGGCACTGTAGAACGAAAGTAGAAGGCTACCAGAGTTCTGCTCGTTTGTAATAGTATACCATGTCCATCAACCTGCATTCTGCGTCCGAGTACGATCCGTCTTACAAGCTGATCCAGTTGACACCAGAGCTGCTAAACATCATACAGGATCCCGCACAGAATAACCAATTAAGGTTCAAGTCGCTGGACGATGACAAGTCAGAGGTCGTGCTGTGCTCACATGACAAGACGTGGGTGCTGAAACAACGGAAGCACTCGAACACGGTTCTGTTGATGAAGGAGTTTGTTCCCGAGGAACCCATTAGTTTTGAAGAAACGCAGCTGTTTGGACTGTCCAAGCCGTACATGGACATACTGAGCTTTGCCAAGACCGAGTCGGAATTCGAAACCAGGGAGGCGGAGGGCCAATTGAACCTGGCTGCAGTACCAATGTACGATGGAGAGTTAGACTTTCGTGAAAGGGCTATGAAAAAGTCGTCGACAAGGATTTTCGAAACGCTGGAAGAACTACTAGAGAACTCACCTTGCTCTGCAGTGGAGGGCGTGTCGAAATGGCGCAAGATCGGTGGGTCCGTCAAAGATGGTGTGCTATGTATTCTCTCGCAGAACTTCCTTTCCAAGGCCTTACACGTGTTGCTGATGAGTGTAATGGCAGAATCACTGGATCTGCAACGTTTGCAAATCGACGACACGTACCAAGCAGTGGGGAAGGACATCGAGGACGAGTTCAATCCGTACACAAGAGAAATCATACGGACAGTATTGAATAAATTTGCCGTCCAGGAGCAACAATCCCAGGAGGAGACGTGGCGCTTAAGGATACCCTTTATTGCCCAGTGGTACGGCATCCAGGCGCTACGGAAATACGTTTCGGGGACAAGCATGCCGCTTGATGAGTTTCTCATCAAGTGGAAATCGCTGTTCCCACCCTTCTTCCCCTGTGACATCGACGTCGAGATGCTTCGAGGCTACCACTTCAAACCCACTGACAAGACCATCCAGTACGTAGCCAGAAGTACGCTGCCGACGGACCCTAAGGAGCGGTTCAGAGTCCTATTCAGGTTGCAGTCCCAGTGGAACTTGGAAGACATCAAGCCTCTTATCGAAGAGCTGAATACAAGAGGTATGAAAATAGACAGCTTCATCATGAAGTATGCTCGCAGGAAAAGACTGGGCAAGAAAACTGTGGTCACCAGCAGGTAGTCGGCAAGACCTACACACAGCCACCACTAAATAACGATACAACCTTCTAATAGAATAATAGTAATGGTAACTAGTAGGAATAGAGTATAGGTGCTATATACTTATTGCGCACCCTGTTACCCGTACTGCGTACAAAGTGACCTGATATTTTTGGATAACAGTCGCTGACAAATAGTAAGGCCATCGCCCAGGGATATGTGATGACTAACCAGCGCAGTCCCTTAGAATAAACACGGATAAAGCTCGCTGGTGTGTTGTACTTTCAGTTTGGACTATACGGATTCGATAAGATCCGCTACTTACACGAAGAACCACTGCAACTGAAAAAAAATGTTGAAATTAACTACTGCAAAGTCGATTACGAGACTATCTCAGCTCTATAATGTTCCGGCCGCCACGTATAGGCTAAAGGGTTTGAGGTTTTATTCTCCCCCCGCAGCAGGCGTAAAATTGGACGACAACTTTTCATTAGAAACCCATACGGATATCCAGGCTGCTGCAAAGGCACAGGCTAGTGCCCGTGCTAGTGCATCAGGAACGACTCCGGATGCCGTAGTGGCTTCTGGAAGCACTGCTATGAGTCATGCTTATCAAGAAAACACTGGATTTGGTACCCGTCCTATATATCTTGACATGCAAGCCACAACCCCAACAGACCCTAGGGTTTTAGACACCATTTTAAAATTCTACACAGGACTTTATGGTAATCCTCATTCCAACACTCACTCTTACGGTTGGGAAACTAATACTGCCGTGGAGAACGCTAGAGCCCATGTGGCCAAGTTGATCAACGCCGACCCCAAGGAAATAATATTCACCTCGGGTGCCACCGAGTCTAATAACATGGTTCTTAAAGGTGTCCCAAGATTCTATAAAAAGACCAAGAAACACCTTATCACCACTAGAACAGAACACAAGTGTGTTTTGGAGGCTGCCAGAGCCATGATGAAAGAAGGGTTTGAAGTCACTTTCTTGAACGTGAACGATCAAGGGCTTATCGATTTGAAGGAATTGGAAGCTGCTATTAGACCAGACACATGCCTTGTCTCTGTGATGGCTGTCAATAATGAAATCGGTGTTATTCAACCTATCAAAGAAATCGGGGCCATCTGTAGGAAGAATAAGATCTATTTCCACACGGACGCCGCACAGTCATATGGTAAAATCCCCATGGATGTTAATGAAATGAACATCGATCTATTATCGATTTCGTCCCATAAGATTTATGGTCCAAAGGGTATTGGTGCCATCTATGTTAGAAGAAGACCAAGAGTTAGACTAGAACCATTGTTATCCGGAGGTGGTCAAGAAAGAGGTTTAAGATCAGGAACTTTAGCACCTCCATTGGTGGCGGGGTTCGGTGAAGCTGCAAGACTAATGAAAAAGGAATTTGACAACGATCAAGCACACATCAAAAGATTATCAGACAAACTAGTCAACGGTTTGTTATCTGCAGAACACACTACATTGAACGGATCTCCAGATCATCGTTATCCAGGTTGTATCAACGTTTCATTTGCCTATGTGGAAGGTGAGTCTCTACTAATGGCACTAAGAGATATCGCATTATCCTCGGGTTCAGCCTGTACATCCGCTTCCTTAGAACCTTCTTATGTTCTACATGCATTGGGTAAGGATGATGCTTTGGCACATTCTTCCATCAGGTTTGGTATCGGTAGATTCAGTACTGAGGAGGAAGTCGACTATGTCGTTAAGGCCGTTGCTGATAGAGTAAAGTTCTTGAGGGAGCTTTCACCATTGTGGGAAATGGTTCAAGAAGGTATCGATCTAAATTCTATCAAGTGGTCAGGTCATTGAGTTTTTTTTGGTTAATATATTACGTTTTTAGAAAGAACTCCTCATATATAAGCTTGAAATCATAGTTTCGTGATTTTCTACTACTCGTCACGGCCATGTGATGTGCCTCCTTGTTAATATTATTGTTAAAGAATGGAATTTTTTTTTTTCGATATCAGAATAATTACTGAACGTTAATTTGCTTTATCTCTCCTTCTCTTTTTTTAGCCTTTTTTGGTAGCTATATATCGGTCACATACATAATTTCGTCTTTGTTACCATTACTACGATTCTTCTTTTTTAACTTCATGTCATTTTTGTTATGAATTTCATTTATAAAATTTATGTACAAACATTATAGAGTAAAAGATCATCTTAAGCAAGAATCTTTTTAACTTCTTTAGCAACAGCATCACCGACTTCAATGGTACTGTTTGAACCACCCAAATCACCAGTTCTAATTCCAGCATCTAGAACCTTTTTGACAGCATCTTCAATGGCTTGACCTTCTGCAGTCATATTTAGTGATAATTTCAACATCATAGCAGCAGATAAAATGGTGGCAATAGGGTTAACTTTATTCTTTGGCAAATCTGGGGCTGAACCATGACATGGTTCGTATAAACCGAAAGCAGTGTTCTTGTCTGGCAAAGAAGCTAAGGAGGCAGATGGCAACAAACCTAATGAACCAGGGATACAAGAAGCTTCATCGGAAATGATATCGCCAAACATGTTGCTGGTGATTATAATACCATTTAATTGAGTTGGGTTCTTGACTAAAATCATGGCAGCAGAATCAATCAATTGATGTTGGACCTTTAGTGTAGGGAATTCGTTCTTGATGGTTTCCTCTACAGTTTTTCTCCATAGTCTCGATGAGGCCAAAACATTGGCTTTATCCAAGGACCAGATAGGTAATGGTGGTTGGTGTTGTAGTGCCATGAATGCAGCCATTCTTGTAATTCTTTGCACTTCAGGCACAGTGTATTGTTCACTGTCCCAAGCAACACCGTCACCATCGTCTTCCTTTCTCTTACCGAAGTAGATACCTCCGACTAATTCTCTAACAACAACGAAGTCAGTGCCTCTAGCAAATTGTGGCTTGATTGGAGATAATTCTAATAGAGACTCGGATGCAAAGTTACATGGTCTCAAATTGGCGTACAATTGAAGTTCCTTACGGATCTTTAGTAAACCTTGTTCGGGTCTAACACTACCGGTCCCCCATTTAGGACCACCCACAGCACCTAACAAAACGGCATCTGCCTTCTTGGAAGCTTCTAGCGCCTCATCAGTAAGTGGGACACCTGTGGCATCGATAGCAGCGCCACCAATTAAATGGTATTCGAAATCGAATTTAACGTTGGGACGAACCTCAGAAATGGCTTTTAGAACCTTAATGGCTTCCTCAGTGATTTCTTGACCAACGTGGTCACCTGGCAGAACGACGATTTTCTTAGTAGTAGACATGACAATAATGAATCTAACGGTCTATGTATTTCCTGAGGTGCTAGAAAATAAGGTTTAAGTGAAAATTCAGATTCAAAATTATTGGCAATTACGATTCATTAGATAGAAACAATAAGTCTTTAAATAACATTGTCAGCCTCAAGTAATGTGATGCAGCTTTCAGTCATGTGCGCTTCCCTGTACCAAAACCAAAAGCCGGTTCCGGCGCTCTCAACTTTTCAATTTTTTTTTTTTTCCCACATTTTATTTAGTGGAGAGAGCCAAAAGTTGAAAAGGAGCATATGCGTCAGGCGATGATATCTGTACACAAGACGGCTGTTTGCCCCCAACCTTTTTTAGTTAAGAATGGGTTGCACAGTCTCTTAACACACATTTTAAATTAAATTTGAAGAATTGTAAAAAAATAATGGTTGCTAAGAGATTCGAACTCTTGCATCTTACGATACCTGAGTATTCCCACAGTTAACTGCAGTCAAGATGATTTTCTTGAATCAGGCGCCTTAGACCGCTCGGCCAAACAACCGCTTATTTGTTGAAATTTTGGTTCGGTATTTCCCACTAAGTACAACAGTCTCACGCTATTGTCACTCCACTGGAATGACTTTCAAGTCTTTTATTGGCCTGTAAAATGTACTTGTTGATAATTAATTATGGAAATTGAAAAAAAGTGAGTTTTGCGGCTATCGTTCAAACCCTCCTTCTGGACCCTTTTGAAAAATGCCAAGAAAACGTAGAGGGGCTTCCCTTCATGCTGTGAAAACCACAAAAATTCCCATTATAGTATTCGATTACGGATTTACAGCAATACCTGACTTATCGAGGTCGTTTTCGGCATTTCCTCGAATTCCTGTGACAAGTATCAAGGACACAAGTAACATTCCAAGCACCCAGAAGACCACTAAAACGGAAATAAGTTACGCAAAGTTCAAATTTTCAAAATGGCACCAACTGATGCCGAAGAACTGCACAGTCCAGTAATTAGGCCTGATATGTCCTTTTTTGATTTAGAATCCAACCACCCAAGTGACTCTGTTCATCTACTTCGCGAAAAATATGCCCATCGAAAGTGAATCGCAAACGACGTTCAGACTTACCCCAATAGAACAGATATTATACAAATAGAATCCTTTAACTGTACCATTAACTATCAAGCAACGGTTAGTTTTATTTACTAAATGGGTGAGGAGTATCTGGGCCGGGATGTCAAGTTGCAAGCCAAATAAATATATCAAAGTTGCTTTTGTTTTAGCTGTGATGACTCTATTGACAATTTGGATTTTTTACATTGACTTTCATTTACCTTGATACGGTCATTGTTCTGTTAGAATAAAAATCAACTGTCGTCGTGCATTAACGATATTGTAATATGAGAATTTGGTGAATATTGAGATAATTGTTGGGATTCTATTGTTGCTAAAGGCTATAATATAGGTATACAGAATATACCAGAAGTTCTCCTCGAGGATATAGGGATCCACAAAAGGGAATCGATAATTCTACAAAATAATATTGCTTTATCTTCTTTCCTTTAATACGTCGTCATTCATTGATTAATCCTTGAGTTTCGGCTTTTATTGAATTTGATGACTGTTTCTCAATCTGTGACACCGCATGTGACAGTATACCAGTAATATGAACACTAGTCAATAGATAATATTCTGATTCAATTCCAACAATATTCACCCATATTTCAATGATGCATCAAGAACTACCGCTCTTAATGTAATCAGACATTTCAATGTTTTCAGTAAATAAAATATCCATTATGCTTCAAGCTCGTCAGTGCGTTTCGCACATCCGTGCATCTCTTACAAAGGAAGCTTAATTATTTTACAATGGTACCTGCTTAAATTGTCGAAGACTCCATCCAAAAGAAGGATCAGGTATCTGAATTATTCCAAAATCATTACAACCATGGGTTGTTTATCGATACTTTTCAGTATTATCACCGTATGGAGTATAGCTACGGCTTTTGCGGCAAGCGATAGTATTTACCTTAAGGGACACAGGGTGGGTCAAGATATTGACAGCCTATACAAAGTGTATGATAATGGTACTATGTATCCCGTCACTTTCAATGAGTGGTTAAATGATCTATCTAGGACAAACGACTCACCATCAGGTAATGTGACCATATCAAAGCGTGATAGTGAAATTTCCTGTATTAATGACACATGCCAGCACGTAGATTACCATGTGAGTGACAAAGGGGTTATTACTATAGACATAGCTACGTACCGCATTCCTGCCGAATGGGATAACCTTGTTTCAAGCAACGCATCCTATGGACTTTCAAAACGTGAAACAACGTATGAAACGTTTTGTAAGAAGAAAATATGCGGTATAAATGTTTCCGGTTTCTGTAATGCCTATGACTTCGCTGTTCCTGCTTTCGACTTTGGTAGTAATGTCTACACCCTTTTCAGCGGTATCATTGATAAGGTTAAAGACGCTACGAAGAGGGATAAGACAGCGTGTTTAGGTTACGAGTTAGATCATGTGAGAATAGATCCTGCCGTTGATCGGTCTATCTTCACTTCTACTTGGAAACAAGGATCGACTAACTGTGACACACAGGCTTCTGCTGACAGCTTGAAATGTGCTGCCCAAAAAGCACTTGACAGCGAACACAATCACCAAAAAACGGCTTTCTGTATCCACCTAGATAATGGAGGATCGTTTAACTTGGACATCAGGCTAATTTCCGAGCTTTCATTTTCGAAATACAACCCCTGGGCCCTTCCATGTCCAAAGGACAAGGGTTCTAACTCTTGGCAGGTTGTGAGTGACTGTTTTGAATAGATTGAACGGATTTAGTGCCCAATATTTTATGTCAGTTTTAGTTTATATAGAATAATTAATAGAGAGAATTCAAATCATTTTTTTAATTTTTTGAATATATTAGAAGATTAGCAAATATTGTAGTAAGAGTGGGATATGGGTAAGAACTGAGATAATTGTTGAGATCCCATTGTTGCTAAAGGCTATGATATAGGTATACAGAATATACCAGAAGTTCTCCTCGAGGATATAGGGATCCACAAAAGGGAATCGATAATTCTACAAAATAATATTGCTTTATCTTCTTTCCTTTTATACGTTGTCATTCATTATCCTATTACATTATCAGCCCTTGCATTTGAGCTTCCATTAGACTGGATGACTGTTTCTCAATCTTTATGTCATCCTCTTACACCGCATGTGATGATATACTATTAAATAGATGATATTTGTTGATAATTAGTTAGTTTAGTAGGTAGAAATAATTAAGAATAAGCAGTTCTTCCTTATTATATAAGAGAGGAATATAAAACACACGCGGGTTGGTTATTTGAAACCCAATGATTAAGACATGATTTCAGAGCATTGATAATAAGTTAGCAGGTGTAACTCATCTTCTTATATACTGAGTTCTGGTCAACTAATAGATCTTTAATCTTATCATCACTAATTACCAGATTTGGTTATTTGTATCATGGTGAAAAAATGTATATAAATAGTAGTAATATGTTATTACTATTATTCTTGTTTCAGGTTTTCATCCCATATGAATTAATGAGTGTCTGAATACAAATATTCCAACACAGAGGGTTTCCTCGTGGATTCAGGAATCAACAAATGGGAATGGACAATTTTGCAAAATATTATAAACGACTCTGTTCTCCTTTTTCTACATTTTCATTCATTGATACTATTACATTTAAAACCCCTGCGCTTCAGCTTCTAATAAATTCGATGAAGGTTTGAATCTCGTAGTGTATGTAATCTTTTAACACCGTATATAATAATAATATCATAGTAACATAATAAAAGTTTTAATCTGATATACTAGTAATAGATGGACGATAGCTGATTTTTTGTTCCAGCAAATTTCAAGTCCTTAACACTCTCGTGATGACCATAGTGTAATGCAATTTTTGGGTAGTTTCTGTATAGCCACCTGAATCGATAAGAAGTAGCAACTTCCATCGATGTTTTCTTTTTACTTCATTAAACTAGTGGGCAGAAATCCGTTGTTTCTAGAAAAAAAGCTACTAATAAAAATAGTCAAATTTTACTGGGATATCATACCATCGAGCAGAACAAAGGTACATGTGTATTTTCTGGTCTTCCCTATCCACCGACAATGTATGATGTAAAATGGCGTTTCTTTTTTTTCTTTCACAAAAATGAAGAAAAAAAGGGTTTGACTGCTATTGTTTAGACCCTTATTCTGGACCCTTAAATAATGCCAAGAATGGACAGAAGGGAACCTGCCCACTCTTGAGAGCACAAAAAAGCCGTACACTGTATTCTATCGATAGACATGGCTGGTTGAAGTTGTTTTACACACCTTCTCAAATTTCAGTATAGGATGGATAAAAATTGCATAAATACCTCTGCGCTGTTTGTGGGCTCATTTTGTTTGGTGCATACGAATGCAACCACTAACGCTCTGGTATCTTCAAAAATAAAAACAAAACACCATGAAGCAAACTGATCGAGAAGAGCGATGCGATTCAATAGCTTCGTCTGATTTGACGAATTTCGATTTAGAGTCAAACTATTCGAATGATTCTGCTAATTTACTTAGCGAACAATATGCCGGTAAATTACCTATGGAAGACGAATCCCAAACAAACTTTAGACTCACTCCTATGAATCAAAAAGCGTACAAGCAAAATGCTCTATACGTACCTTTAACATTCAGCGAACGTCTTGCCTCATTTACCAAATGCATCAAGAGTACTTGGGCCAAGGTTCCAAGCTGCAAGCCCAATAAATACGTCAGAATAACTTTTATTTTCGCTTTGTTGGTTCCATTAGCTGTTTGGATATTCTATATGGATGTTCACCTGCACTAGGCAGAGGTTCTGCTTCGATTGGGATCAATTTTCGCTATTTTTCCCTTCACCATGGATGTTTTACAGGCGTTTATATCCCGAGAAATGGGAGAGGTGGACACCTTGTAATACTTGACATTCTTTCAGCATACCTTCAAATTCTGTTATATATATGTTAAATGAAATGGATTTTTTTGAAAATGCTACGTTCAGTAAATGCAACCCTCTTTCAGACTGTTGATAATTAGTAGTTTAGTAAGTGGTAACAATTAAGAGAAAGCAGTTATTTCTCGAATTATATAAAATGCCATTAGTTATATGAAACTCAATGGTGTAGCCATGGTTCAGAACAATACTAATGTATCAGGTATAAGTCATCCCCTTATATATCAATTAATAAATTCTCAACTTTATCTTTAACAATACTAGATTTGGTTATTCATATGCAGTTCATTTCGATGTCATATACGAATATTGAATTCGAAACTACTTATTCCAATGTATACGAATAATAGGCGCACCTATCCTGACAGAAATTTGGTTGATAAATTTTGGGATTCCACTTTTATTCAATGTTATACTATTACATACATAGATTAGCGTAGATATCCTCCTCATACTGGTCTTGTAATTTATGTCACCTTCTAACACCGTATATAATAGTAATACCTGGACGATAGTGTGATCTTGTTCCAACAATAGTTTGTTAAAGGTTGTAGTCTTTACTGTTGAAGAGGTTGTAGAGTACCCCTTGGTTCTCATCATGTGCAAAGAAATCATCAAAGGGTCTACCAGGGCACCTATGCTCTCTGCTTATTCAATTCATGGAATTGGTGTCAGCAGCTCTTGCAATGATGGTTGCACCATCACTATCTGACATGCATTGGGCAATCCATACTTCGGTTGCCACATCTTGTTCACGTAAGCATTCTGACCAGGGACCTGTGTCGTCAATCACATCACCGTTTTCGTAACCCAAAATGAACTGATTGACTGGTGCACTGTATAAAGCCAGGTTACTGGTGGTATAATTTCCCAGACATGCTTCTAGCTGCTGTAAATCAAGAGTATTGTTTCTTAATGTCATGTCGTAAGGCCTACCTCCTATAAAACGGGTCATGATACCCGTACCAGGCACAATAAATTACACACCCATGACCGCAGGGATAATGGCGAATAAAGCGACGCACAGAATGGTGAAAAGCTTTGAATACATCAGGAAACGATTGCCGTTTTGAAAATCTTCTAATTGGTTATACGAAACCCAATGGTGAAAGTGTAGTTCAGTTCTGAACTATGAGGTACCAGATATAGCACGTCTTCAGATTCTGTCATTCGTATATCATTCAATTTCGTATCATAAACGAATAAATGTATATCCAAAATCACTTATTCCAACACAGACGATGTTCGGTTAAGGTGGGTTCCTCTATTTGCAATAACCATTAGCACTTGGCTCGCCTTTAATCTAATTTTTTTAACAAATTATAATCCGATATAGTGTAACGGCTATCACATCACGCTTTCACCGTGGAGACCGGGGTTCGACTCCCCGTATCGGAGTATTCTTTTTTGCTCTTTCGGAGCTTCAATAAAGCTCCAACATAAAGGTTAACACTATCAATCATGGAAGTCTAAGCAAAATAAAAATAAAAAAATAGGGATTTTTTTACAGTTACACATGTTTGTATATATATATCAATTAGTTGTAGTATTATAATTAAAAATGTCCATTTTGGGATTCATTACTATTATTTTTGGTTGTCTTTTTATCTTTTCAGCTATCCAAGACACCTTCTTTTTGTAAGACGATTTGAATTTCGTAACCAAGTTTCTTTAAAGTCTTGGTTGAGCCTGTTTTTTTATTAAATTTAATCAGACTTCGGTCGTCTCTGTTTGGTAAGACTATTATTTCGAAAAGCGTGGATCTTAGGGATAAGATATTGTCATTTACTAGTTTCCCAGTAATAATCATATTAGCGGTATCAAATCCCAGGTTTTTCAACCCATATTGCTTCCAACCTTCCAGTAATTTATGTAAGCCCTCAAATAGTCTTTCAGCCGGTATTTTGGCATGTATTTCTAGCTCTAGAATTTTACCCTTGGAGAATTTCTTCAGGAATGGAACGTTAGAATATTCTCTTATTGTATCTTTCGTGTCATCGTTTTTCTTTATGTTGTCGTTTGATAAACTCGTGGTAATATTTTCATGTTGGATTTCATTTTCTCCGTCTTCATCAACGTCTTCGATGGCAATAGTAACATTTGGCAAAGGCTCGATGGAAGGCTCGATGGAAGACTCGATGGAAGGCTCGATGGAAGGCTCTCTTTGGTAAATACCCAATCCACTGGCGTTTTTCTCCTGGAAAGAGCTCAATGATGGAAGTTTCACAAATGTAGTAGGTTCAGTGTTATTCGACACCGAGGATTGAATTGATTGTGAGCCGTCGTCATTTTCATTATCGTCGTCATCATCGTCGTCATCATTTCCTTGTAGTAAAATGGCGCTTTCTGAAACATCGTACAATCTATTGTTATTATTATTGTTATTTTCGATATTTTTCATGTTGGCAATATCTTCAGTCAAATCGATTTCTTCGCTCAATGGCCCATTGATGTGTGAATATGGATTTGCACTGGGATCTTTGCTATTCAAAATCCGGCTCAAGCCCTTGAATGAATGCCTTGACGAATACAAAGATAACACAGACCGCCTGTTATTTGTAGGGGTAAAACATTTTGATTTTCTCGTGAAATGCGGGACTTGAATATCGGATATTTTGCAGACTTCTTTTGAATCGTTATTGTACACCAAGGGCGTTGTTGAAGCGATGGGCGATTCTTCTACAGATGGCAGCCTATCCGCGTCTCGCGATACCTCTTTTCTGAGGTTTAATGACGAGTCTAAAATTTTGGATTTGCGTATTGTTTCTAGTATTTTCATTTCCGTGTCCAATAATAGGTCTGTTTTTTCCTTTATATCGTAAGGTATTGTTTCAGGTGTGGGCATCAAACCAGGATCCAATTTCGAAATGGGTCTGGTGTATGCGGAAAGTTGACAACGGTTGGTGAGTAAGGTGTTTATGTCTTGCAACAGTTCCTGCTGTGAATATTCATAGTTTATCAAGGGTGATGAAACTTTGTTATTGATTTTCTTCAACTCTTCCATCGCATCAGATTTTCCCGTTTCATTCCCATTTTCTTGGTTCAACTTAGCAACGTCTGATTTGCCTCTCTTGGCTTCTTGTACTTTCCTTTGGAGTTCGGCTTTTTCCCTTCTTGCGAGTTCGAATTTCTCAGGTTCAAATATCTCGTCTATTAAAGTAGCGAAATTCGAGCTTGTTCGCTTCGTGTCCTTCTCGATATACTCCCAGTCATCTTCGTCTATCAGGTTGGTATATTTTGATAACGATTTTGATGTCAGTGAACCTCTTTTCACGTTGGGCACGTAGGATAGTCTTTTGCTCGATCGTTTGGAATTTCTCTTGTAAGAATTCAAGAGTTTCACGGGCACTGGTGGAACGTTTGCAGAGGCTGTGTTGAAAAACGAAGATCTTTTGCTGTTTCTTGAAGGCATTGGAGAGCCATTGCTGGAATTGGAAGCGAGTATGAAAGAGGACCTCTTCTTGCTAGACGAAAAGTTCATGGAACGCCTTTTGGGTGTACGTCTGCGCGGTGTGGATCCGGAAAGTCGGTTGTGAGATGATAATGATGATAATATTGACATCGATGGGTAGGGGGGGTTTTTTTTCGTTGTCTTTTTGATCTTGTGGCGACTTCTTTTATTCGCTTCCTGTTTGAAACGGTACAGCAGCGCATATAGGGTTTTCTCTGTGTTGGTTCCGTTGTCTTTCAAGTTAGCTACGATTTCGTCTGCAGGCCTGCCGTGCCATAGCACCACCAAGTTCTGCAAGATCGAGCCATCGATGGTGGCATTGGTATGGTTGCCCGCATCTGCTAGCGGGTACAAGTAGGTGTTCTCGCGCGGCAAATTTCTGATGCTCTTCGAGTCCCTGATGGTTTGATATTTTTTCAACAGTGGATGTGTCAGGATGTCCCTTGTTTTCATTCTCTGCGTGGGGTCCACCACGAGGATCCTGCTGATTAGGTTCTGTGCGTCTTTGGAAATTTCAGTGGCGTCGGGCATTTCGAATTGGCCCCTTTGGACTTTCAGCAGCAGGTCTCTCACGTTCCCATTGTCTTCGTCAAAGGGCAACCTGCCCGTCAACAGGGCAAAAAGAATCACACCGCAAGACCAAACGTCACTAGCAAACCCCCTGTACGGCAGGCCCGATACGATCTCGGGCGCGGCATAATGGGGGGAGCCACAGGAGGTCTCTAGCAGGCGTGCGTCGGTCTGCAGAGCGGCCATGCCAAAATCAGCGATTTTGATGTTGTAGTCGTTGTCGAGCAGAAGGTTTTCCGGCTTTAGATCGCGGTGCACTATGCCCAGCGCATGGCAGTACGAGATCGCGATGATGATCTGTCTGAAGCACTTGACGGCCTCTTTTTCGGGCAACGGTCCACGGTCCACGAGCAAGTTGAACAGCTCGCCCTTCTCCGCGTACTCCAGGATAAGGTATAGATTGTTGTTGGTTTCCCAGACGTCATAAAGGCTCAGGACGTTCGGGTGGCTCAAGAGCTTCATGACGACGATTTCGCGCTCGATGTTGTAGGGCAACGCCAAACCGCCGCTGCTGCTGCCGCCGCCGTCTTCGGTGTTGAAGATGGTCTTCGAGATCACTTTGACGGCGGTCTTGTGGCCCGTGCGCTCGTGCTGCGCCAGTTGGACCCTGCCGGTGCTGCCGGAGCCCAGCGTCTCACCAAGCCGCCAGGGTCCTATCGTGTTCGAGGGTTTCGCCATAGCCATACTGCAGTGCTTCTGCGGGTCTGAGTGTTGCGGAGCCCGCCAGTGTTCTTGTCCAGTCCAACTCCTCTTTGCTTTTTATTTTCCGTTCTCAGTGGAAAAGAGCCCTTTTCCATGCATTTTACGCGCTTTTCCCACATATCGCGCTTCTCGGAACGAGAACTGAGAAAAGACACTTTTCCCAAACAGGAAACCGTCCTGGCCGCCATCGGCAGCAAACTCCAACGTACGGGACATCATGTATGTATGAAGCGACAACCAGTTGTGTGTCGACGACCATGATGACGAAACGTTGTGCTTGGCTGCGTCCTTCATTCAACCTTGCACCAGCAGTAGTTACTATTCCAGCAGCAACAAAACCGTGCTACCGACATGTAATCTAATCTCTTCTGGTCTCCGTTTCATTCCGTTTCGCAGATATACATACATACATATATATATCTCAACATCTACCTCGGCGGCTAACCGCCACCCTCCCCTAACCCCTCGGCGGCTAATCCAGCACCCGTGCCTCCCACGGCACCGCCCGTTTCTTTTTCTATTGTGCGCCGAAAAAAGAAACGCGCCGTGCTTCGATGCCGCCGCACGGCACCATCATCTTGACAGCACCATACCGGCAGCGCCCATTGGTGGCAGACTGACCGTTAATGGCACCATTTGCTTTGCTGGAAAACTAGCCGACTCAAGCCATAATAGATAAGTCATCGACTACCGCACGGTCCGACCGAGCGCTGCTCTTCCGTTAGCGGATCCTCCTTGTTTTGGCGCTGCAAGGCTCTCTTTTGTCACTTTCTTTCCACATTTTCTCGCTTTTTCTTGCTTTTTCTTTTTTTTTTTTTTCATTCATTGCCTTCTGCCCATCTTTCTAGCTTGGCGATGACTATTTTCTGGTCTGAACCGCAAATCAATGCTGATAAGATGGCTTGAATGCATGGGATAGGTCGGCTATACGCTTGTCTCTCTCTCTCTCTCTCCCTGCTATCTCCTTCCCTTTCTCCTGCTCTCCCTCCTCCCTCTCCCCGCCACGGTTTATGAAAGCAAGGCTTACCGGACCGATCCGATCGTCTTGTTCACACACTTTTGCAATTTAGGTATATGTATATAAGCGGTTCGGGTTTGGCTTACGTTTCTCGAGAAAGAAAGCGGTGCGTGTTTTATTGTTCTGTACTAGTTGAAAATACAAAAAATAGTTTATATATATTCGTTAAACACAGACCACAGTCTATAAAGTATCGCTACAATGTCCTCGTCGACGTCGCCATACGAACTGAAGGACTTGAAAAATAGCTCCACTGAAGTACATGCCGCGGAGCAGGAGAACGAAATCGAGTATTTCGAAACAGACTCTAATGACCGTCCCTCGCAGCAGCCTCATTTGGACTACGAGCAACACAACACCTCTGCCGTGCGTCGGTTCCTCGACTCCTTCAAGAGGGCCGACCAGGATCAAGAGCAGGAGGCAGAAGTGGCACAGATGAACGACCTCACGTCCGCCATTTCGCCCTCGTCCAGACAGGCTCACGAGCTGGAGAAGGACGAGACTACTGACAAGATAGCTCCTCACACGGGCCACAAATCCGACTCGCTGAAGAAGACCATCCAGCCCAGACACGTGCTTATGATTGCGCTCGGTACCGGGATCGGTACCGGGCTACTGGTGGGTAATGGTACAGCGCTGGTGCATGCGGGCCCCGCTGGGTTGCTCATCGGTTACGCCATCATGGGTTCCATTCTGTACTGCATCATCCAGGCCTGTGGTGAGATGGCCCTCGTGTACAGCAACCTGACCGGTGGGTACAATGCATACCCGAGTTTCCTGGTGGATGACGGGTTCGGGTTTGCCGTCGCCTGGGTTTACTGTCTGCAATGGTTATGTGTGTGTCCCCTGGAGCTGGTCACGGCGTCCATGACCATCAAGTACTGGACCACGTCCGTCAACCCGGACGTGTTCGTCATCATCTTCTATGTCCTGGTCATCACCATTAACATTTTCGGCGCTCGTGGTTACGCAGAGGCGGAATTCTTCTTCAACTGCTGCAAAATCCTCATGATGACCGGGTTCTTCATTCTCGGGATCATCATCGATGTCGGTGGGGCCGGAAACGACGGCTACATTGGTGGCAAGTACTGGCACGAACCCGGTGCGTTCAACGGTGTGCACGCCATTGACAGATTCAAAGGTGTCGTCGCCACTTTGGTCACCGCTGCCTTCGCATTTGGTGGGTCCGAATTCATTGCCATCACCACTGCCGAACAGTCCAACCCAAGAAAGGCCATTCCAGGTGCCGCCAAGCAGATGATCTACAGAATCCTGTTCCTGTTCCTGGCCACCATCATCATTGTGGGTTTCCTCGTGCCATACAACTCCGACCAACTGTTGGGTTCCAGCGGTGGCGGTACCAAGGCCTCCCCATACGTTATTGCCATCGCATCCCACGGTGTTCGTGTGGCCCCACATTTCGTCAACGCCGTTATCCTACTGTCGGTCCTATCCATGGCCAACTCCTCTTTCTACTCCAGTGCCCGTTTGTTCCTAACTTTATCCGAGCAAGGTTACGCCCCCAAGATCTTTTCCTACATTGACAGAGCCGGCAGACCTTTGATTGCCATGTGCGTCTCCGCATTGTTTGCCGTCATTGCCTTCTGTGCTGCATCCCCCAAGGAGGACCAAGTGTTCACTTGGTTGTTGGCCATTTCCGGTCTATCCCAACTTTTCACGTGGACCGCCATTTGTCTCTCTCATATCAGATTCAGAAGAGCCATGAAAGTCCAAGGCAGATCCCTTGGTGAATTGGGTTTCAAATCTCAAACCGGTGTTTGGGGCTCCATCTACTCCTGTATCATGATGATCCTGATTCTTATCGGCCAATTCTGGGTCGCCATCGCCCCCATTGGCGAAGGTAAGCTGGACGCTCAAGCCTTCTTCGAGAACTACCTGGCCATGCCGATCCTGATTGTACTGTACGTGGGTTACAAGATGTGGAACAAGGATTGGAAACTGTTCATTAGAGCCGATAAGATCGATTTGACCTCTCACAGACAAATCTTCGACGAAGAATTAATCAAGCAAGAAGATGACGAATACAGAGAACGTTTGAGAACCGGCCCTTATTGGAGAAGGGTCTTGGCCTTCTGGTGTTGAACGCATTTACTCCATTTAGATCTCTTTATTTCTGTATTTTTGTTTTATAGTAATAGCATATGTGTAATGATAGATAAGTTTCATTTTATTGGGAGGAACGATAGAACCACTGATCCAGCCCGGTGCATGCCTCTCCTACGTTGTATACCTGGTAGTTCCGGTCTCCTGTGACGCTAGGCTATTTTGCCTGCACCGGCTTTGGAATGATGGCATTCCTGTGTGGCACCTTGATTACTATTTGAAAATCCTATTGTCTATGCCAAAAAAAATGGCACTTTCTGGAAAAATAATTATCACCCTGTGTTATGTTGGTTTGAACTAATGCCTCACTAATGCGGCACTCAGTATTACCTGACGGCACCCCCATGTTGGCGGTCCACTTATGGGCTACCCTCGAATTAGCGGGATTAGGTCGCAATTTGCAACACTACAAACTTTGTTATTTGTTTTGGCCAATGCTTATTCTGTTTCCCTATGCTTCCCCTCTATATGATAAGTACTTAAATTCAATAAACACTGAGTAAATATAAATACAATTTTTTACCGAAAGAAAAATGGAAGAGCACACCACTCCCACACGAAGAAGCGATTAACGAGATAAACGTAACATACTACAGCAACGACGCACCCATCTCGAACAGGATACACGGTACCATCATGAGAAACTTAGAAATACGGAGCCTTGGATAAACTACAGCCCACTCCGTCCTCCTTCCCCCCCCTCGTATTAGATGGCGAGTGGCGTTGCACATACAAGCACAAGCACAAACACAAACGCAAACGCAATCCTCCTTCCCAGTTCAGTAATGAACTCTAATTTTCTTATCGTCCTCATCGTTTATTGCAACCGCTCCATATTACTAATGATCCGAACAAAAATCGCACTGTGGCGCCTTACGCGAAAATTACGTAAAAAGGATCCGGGGACGTCCTCGAGCTTTTGGCCTGTGGTCTTGGCGTTTGCACCTGCTTAGACCCACGCTATATAAGAGCGGTATTCTCGATGGGTTGGGTTTCAACTTTCCTCCTCTAAAAGATTACAGTGTCCCATACACCAAAGTATAAAAAAATAAATAATAATCATTAATATCATGTCTGTTGTTGGAACATATTTGAAAACTTTAACAGCTCGTCGTACCATCTACGCTTTGAAGCCGGAACTACCTGGTGAGATCACCATCAAGGACATTCAGTCTGTTGTGCAAACCATCATCAAGGAAACCCCCACTGCTTTCAATTCCCAGCCAAACCGTGCCATTATCTTAACTGGTGAAGCTCACAGAAAGGTCTGGGGCCAGGTGGCCGATGCCATCGAGAGTCCCGACGGCAAGAGAAGACCTGCTTCTGCAAGAGACGAAGCTTTCGGTTCCGTGATATTCTTCACCGATGATAAGGTGACTGAAAAGTTAAAGGCGGACTTCCCAGCTTACGCAGCTGCATTCCCAAGTTTCGCCGACCACACTTCCGGTGCTGCTCAGATCAATTCGTGGGTCGCTTTGGAAGCCATGGGTTTGGGCGGTCATCTACAACACTACAACGGCTACGTCAAGGCCGCTTTGCCGGGAAAGATCCCCCAATCTTGGACCGTGCAAGCTCAATTGGTCTTCGGTACTCCAGCTGCTCCTCCTGCTGAAAAGACCTATATCGAAAACGATGTTGAAGTGTTCAATTAGAGAGCTATATACAACTAAAAAAAATATAACTATAGATTAAATGCGAATATTGATATTATTTTTTTCTTTTTTTCAATCGTATTCTTGGAGACAATCACCGGGCACAATACCTCTGTCTTCATTCAGGTATCTTTTATCGTCAATACTGACGTGGACAGGACCATTACGTGGAGCGCACTTCTCCACGAGACACCATCCATCGGTATGCGTGGCTAGAATTTTGACTTTTTCACCCAGCGAGATACTTATCTCGTCTGTCAATCTAGGTTCATAGTCTTGAATAACTGTGTAGGTTCTCCCCAGTTGGATACTGGAGTCTCCGTTGGATTTGGAGGTCGGAGTTAGTGGTAGCGGTTTGGAGCGTGACAGGTACTGCAATTGCTGGTACATCTTACTTTGCCTTCTCTTTTTTCTTTTCTTGTGTGGTTTTGAAATTGTGGGTATTACCATCTCGTGCTTACTAATGCTATTGTTGCCGTTGATACGGTCGTTGACCTCCAATGTTTGTTGGCCAATGGTCCCGTATATCACCGAATTAGACTTTGCTGTGATTAGATCGATGTTACTGATGCGATAGGATGTGACTTGCGAATCCGGTGTGGTATTGCCCACGTCATTTAGACTGCTGTTTGGGTGTAAAGCAGTATTATGGTACTCCAGGATGGGCGACCGCTCATCCTGTAGGATATCTGATTCGTTTAAATAACCCTTGCTTATTCTCGACAGTATTTTCATTTGTTTCAGTTGTGGAGCCGCGGTTGGCGTCTTTAAAGACGACTTTGATAAGGCATAGTCCTTGAAATACGTGGAGCCCCTCAGGAACCATCTGGATAATGGGGATTCATAGTTCCACTTGTCGGCCGTTTTCAAAGGGTGTTTCCTGTTCGAAGAAACGGTTTTCTGGGAAGGTAAATCACTAAACGAGGGCATCTTGGATTCAATATGGAAAATGTTCGGTGGTTTAGAGTAAAGAAACTTGTCCACAAATTTTTCCTCCTCCCTACCATTGGCACTGGGGTCCAACGAAACGTTCTTGTTAGACCATGCGTACGGTTTCTTGACTGTTTTCTTAGGTGTCAGTATATGTTGCGGTATTATAGGCTTGGATATTTTGTACTGGATCTTAGAGGACATATTATCCCCAGCTATCCATTGGGTATCGTTGTATTTCTCGAGATCACGGTTAGGGCCAGAATATGTGTTCTTGTGCTCGGTACCAGGCTGCCTGAATAGTCGTGAGAACCAGTTACTGTGGCGATGGGGACCTCCTTCTTCGCTTGGGATCGTGGCCGACATCGGTGTGTTTGAGATAGACATCGAATTTCTCCTGACGTAAAAATAACACAAAAGCACAAGCAATCCAAAACAGAATATGCCAATGGGTAGCCCAATCGAGAGTCCGATCGTGCTTGCGGAGGTGGATTTTGGCTGAGCTGCAACATTAGAGAATAGAATATTGGACGGTGCAGAATACAGAGATGTCGCCGTTGTGGTTGTTGGTGTCACTGCACTCGTGGAAGAGGAAATGTGTGAAGATACAGAGTTTACGGCTGAGCTGGACGTTCTGACCACTGTAGTCATCACGGTTGTTGTCGTGTCAATCATCGCTGCTGTCGCTTAATATCCGAAATAAGACTCGCTGACTGAAATTAATACGCAGTTCTTGAACAGAAGGATCAAAGAGACCATACCCAAGTAGGCGGGAGGCACTAGGGACTCCAGACAGCCGCTCCAAGGCTGCTATTTAAATAAAACTTTCTTGCCAGAGATGGACTATCTGTTTCAATTACTGACGTTTCATATTTGTTTCATCGTCGCATCGAAGTGAGACAGCGCGGATTTGAAAAGTACAATAATACCAACAAAAACGTCAAAAGGAAGCAGCAAGTAGAGATCGGACGCATCTAAAAGGGTCTGTATGGCAGTTTATTGAAGCCAGAAAATGGGAATAATGGTCCCTGGAAATACGCTTAGCTCGAAAGCTGATCAGTAAAAAAGTAAAGTTATATATGTAGACAAAAATGTGTAAATAAGAAAGGTGGAAAAAAAAAAAAAGAGAAATCACTACTTAATAACGGTTCTGGTTACCGTTGTGGTTTTGTTGGGAAAAGTTACCAGAAAAGTTGAAAGAGTCGTTGCTGTTAGAGTTCTGGTTGCCACCGTTTTGTGGTCTCCCATACTCGTTAGATTGGTATTGGCCACCCGAGTTCGAGTTCGAGTTCGAGTTCGAGTTCGAGTTCGAGTTCGAGTTCTGGTGGTTGCCCAAGTAGGAACTTGCCATGGAAGCCAGCGCCGAGAATGAACCCGATTGACCCTGTTGCTGTTGTTGGCCTT
Source organism: Saccharomyces cerevisiae x Saccharomyces eubayanus x Saccharomyces kudriavzevii x Saccharomyces uvarum (assembly GCA_009667055.1). Lineage (NCBI taxonomy): Eukaryota > Fungi > Ascomycota > Saccharomycetes > Saccharomycetales > Saccharomycetaceae > Saccharomyces > Saccharomyces cerevisiae x Saccharomyces eubayanus x Saccharomyces kudriavzevii x Saccharomyces uvarum. Next base: position 80,732 of record VZXH01000082.1, read on the forward strand.
GTTGTTGATATTGCTGGTTTTGACCTTGTTGCTGGTATTGCTGTTGTTGGTTTTGGCCTTGCTGACTATACTGTTGCTGGTTGGACTGAGTTTGTCCACCTAGGTAAGATTGGGCCATGGAAGCCAAAGAGGAAAAAGCACCGGATTGGCCTTGTTGTTGTTGACCACTGTTACCACCTTGGTACTGCTGGTTATTGTAGCCCTGGTTGTTTTGGTAGCTAGAATTCTGATTATTGTTCTGGTTGGATTGGTTGTAGCCTTGCTGGGAACTGTTGGAGTTCTGTTTGCTATCAGAATGCATGAAAGAGCTTGCCATGGAGGCCAACGCACCAAATGACGAGCCACCAGACCCTTGACTTTGGCCTTGTTGCTTCCCATTATTGGAATTCATGAAGGATGAGGCTAGAGACGCCAACCCAGTAAAAGAGCCTTGACCTTGACCCTGACCTTGGCTTTGACCTTGACCTTGACCTTGGGAGCTGTTGCCTGACTTGAAGAACTGAGAAGCCAAGAGAGCCAGCCCAGAAGCACCCATGCTTTGGCTTCCACTACCGGAGCCACTCAACATCGACATCACAGTGCCCACGTCAAACCCCCTGCTAGAGCTGTTGCTGCTTTTCGAATGCGTCATCACAGTAGCCAACAAAGCCAGTTTGCCCAGTTGGGATTGAGAAGAACCCTTCGAGTCCGACATCAACGTGTTCATGAAGGACGAGCCACCACCAACGGCACGGTCTTGTGAGGCGTCGTTACCACTGCTGCGGTTCTCCATGACATACCCACCGATTTTCTGAATTAATGATTCAATAGTCGACATCTGTTGGCTATTGGGGTTCGACTGCGCTGCAGACGTCAACTTCGCAACAGCTTCTGCGTGATTGCCCTGGGAAAAATGAGACTCAGCCTCCGAGATTAGCTTATCAGTATCCATGCTTGACCTTTCTTGTACACTTGTTATGGTTGTGTATATGTCCTTCTGATGTGGTTTCTCCTTCATTTGTTGTAAAATGAAGGCATCTTCATATGAGTTGCGGGCAATGAGATTTTTCAAAAGACAATATATCAAGACACCAAAAACAGTGGAACGAGGCAAGCATCAAAGATCAAGCATAAAAGGCGCTGAGCTGTACCTGGCTGTGTGCGTGTGTGGGAAACTATGGATAGATACCAAAGGAAAATAGGATGCATCATACAGATCCCCAACTTGGGGAGGGGACAGCTGAAGTACGTGGGCCCAGTGGACACGAAAGCTGGAATGTTTGCTGGTGTGGACCTGCTGGCCAACATTGGTAAGAATGACGGGTCTTTCATGGGGAGGAAGTACTTTGACACAGAATATCCTCAAAGTGGACTGTTTATCCAACTGCAAAAAGTGGCATCGCTGATTGAAAAGGCATCGATATCGCAAACTTCGAGAAGAACCACAATGGAGCCGTTATCGATACCCAAGAACAGATCCATCACAAGGCTTACGAACCAGTTTTCGCCCATGGACGATCCCAAATCCCCCACACCGATGAGGAGTTTCCGGATCACTAGTCGAAACAGTGGCAACCGCCAACAGACGACGATGGATCAAGAGGCACCGGATCATCGCCAACAAGAACCCGTCCATGATAATGGAGAAGATAGAATGGAGATCGACTCTATCGTATCGTCCGGGAGAAAGGCTCCCCGCAACAACAGCAACGACTGGAAAGCAAGCAATAGCCATTTGAATGATCATAATAGCAATGAGGTTTCTATAGAATTACGAGAAGCTCAATTGACCATCGAAAAGCTACAGAGGAAGCAACTGCACTACAAACGACTACTGGACGACCAAAGAATGGTCCTTGAAGAAGTACAGCCGACATTTGATAGATATGAAGCCACGATACAAGATAGAGAAAGGGAGATCGATGAACTCAAACAGCAACTGGAACTCGAACACAGACAACAAGCCAAACAAAAGCAGTTTTTCGACGCTGAAAACGAGCAACTGCTTGCTGTCGTAAGCCAATTGCACGAAGAGATCAAAGAAAACGAGGAAAGAAACTTTTCCCATACCCAACCACCCACCGACAGCAGCGAAGATATCGAACTCTTAAAGAGGCAGGTAGAACAGCTACGCAGTATAGAAGACCAGTTCGAGTTGCACAAGACGAAATGGGCCAAGGAACGCGAGCAATTGAAAATGCATAACGACTCGCTAAGCAAAGAATACCAAAACTTGAGTAAGGAACTATTCTCGACCAAACCGCACCCTGACTCCTCATCAGACGAAGTGGCAGCCTTGGCAAAAAGTCTCGAAGAGGCCAACGAAAGGATCAAGCAGTTGGAACAGGATCAAACCCACCCAGCTGTGGAATCCTTGCCCATTTTTGATCCCCCTGCACCGGTGGATTCCACGGCTGGAAGACAGCAATGGTGTGAGCATTGTGATACAATGGGCCATATGACGGCCGAGTGTCCCCACCATGACCCTGACAACCAACAGTTCTTCTAGGTGAACGAACTGACTCTAATAGTGACTCTGGTAAATTAGTTAATTAATTTCTAAACCCATGCACAGTGACTCATGTTTTGTTATCAGTCATTCGTTAAAGAAGAAAGAGAGGAAGATGACTCAAAATAAATACTAGTGTATTGTGTATATAACAGAGATGGAACACTGGATTCCACCTAATGTGTGTTGTCCATACATAGAATTAGTATACCACAATTGCGCTGTGTAATAATAACATAATAGATTACAAAATTTTGGAAAAAAAAAATGGTACTACCAATACTACCGTTGATTGATGATCTGGCCTCATGGGGCGCCAAGAAGGCATACGCTTCCCTTGTTGGTCAAGTGCTCTTGGATGGCTCGAGCCTAAATAAAGACGAGATTGTCCAATTTGCCAAGGAGGAAGAAGTGCCTTTGGTGATCTTGTCCTTGCCAAATGCCAAGTTCAGTGACGATGAAATCATTGCCTTTTTGAACAATGGGGTGTCTTCTCTTTTCATTGCGAGCCAAGATGCTAAGATTGTCGACCACTTGATTGAAGAATTGAATGTGCCAAAGAACCGTATAGTCGTGGAAGAAAACGGTGTTTTCTACAATCAGTTTTTAGTGAAACAAAAATTTTCGCAAGATAGAATCGTGTCCATAAAGGATTTGACCAAGGATTTGTTAATTAAAGAAGTAATCGCTGAAGTACGCACAGATCGTCCCGATGGTTTGTTTACCACGCTGGTCGTCGACCAATACGAGCGTTGTTTGGGGTTAGTATACTCTTCAAAGGAATCTATAGCAAAGGCCATTGAACTAGGTCGTGGTGTTTATTATTCTCGTTCTAGAAATGAAATCTGGGTCAAAGGTGAGACTTCCGGTAATGGTCAAAAACTTTTGCAAATCTCTACCGATTGCGATTCTGATGCTTTGAAGTTTATTGTTGAGCAAGAAAACGTTGGATTTTGCCACTTGGAGACCATGTCCTGCTTTGGCGAATTCAAGCATGGTTTGGTTGGATTGGAGTCTTTACTAAAACAAAGACTACAAGACGCTCCAAAGGAATCTTATACCAGAAGGCTATTCAACGATTCCGCATTGTTGGATGCCAAGATCAAAGAAGAAGCTGAGGAACTGACTGAGGCAAAGGGCAAGCAAGAAATATCTTGGGAAGCTGCCGATTTGTTTTACTTTGCGTTGGCCAAATTAGTAGCCAATAACGTTTCATTGAAGGATGTTGAAAATAATTTAAATATGAAGCACTTAAAGATCACAAGAAGGAAAGGTGATGCTAAACCAAAGTTTGTGGAACAAGCCAAAGTTGAAGAGGAAACACCAACCGGCCCAATTCACTTACATGTGGTCAATGCCTCTGACAAAGAAGGTATCAAGAAGGCCTTGAGCAGACCAATCCAAAAGACTTCCGAAATTATGCATTTAGTTAATCCAATTATTGAAAACGTTAGAGATAGAGGTGACTCTGCTTTATTAGAGTACACTGAAAAGTTCGACGGCGTCAAACTATCTACACCTGTGTTGAATGCACCATTCCCAGAAGAATATTTCGAAGGCTTAACCGAGGAAATGAAGGACGCTTTGGATTTGTCCATCGAAAACGTTCGTAAATTCCATGCTGCTCAACTACCCAAGGAAACTCTTGAAGTGGAAACCCAGCCCGGTGTTCTATGTTCCAGATTCCCTCGTCCAATTGAAAAAGTTGGTTTATATATCCCAGGTGGTACTGCCATCTTGCCAAGTACTGCGTTGATGCTTGGTGTTCCAGCTCAAGTAGCCCAATGTAAGGAAATTATCTTTGCTTCCCCACCAAGAAAATCCGATGGTAAAGTTTCACCTGAAGTTGTTTACGTTGCAGAAAAAGTCGGTGCTTCCAAGATTGTCCTAGCCGGTGGTGCTCAAGCCGTTGCTGCTATGGCCTATGGTACCGAATCCATTCCTAAAGTGGACAAGGTTTTGGGTCCAGGTAATCAATTTGTCACTGCTGCCAAGATGTATGTTCAAAACGACACGCAAGCTCTATGTTCGATCGATATGCCTGCTGGTCCAAGTGAAGTTCTGGTCATTGCTGATGAAGATGCAGATGCAGATTTTGTGGCTAGTGATTTACTATCACAAGCTGAACATGGTATTGACTCCCAAGTTATCCTTGTTGGTATCAAGTTGAGCGAAGAAAAGATACAAGAAATCCAAGACGCCGTCCACAATCAAGCTATGCAACTGCCACGTGTAGATATTGTTCGCAAATGTATTGCTCATAGCACAATCATCCTTTGCGATGGTTATGAGGAAGCTCTTGACATGTCCAACAAATATGCACCAGAACATTTGATTCTACAAATCGCCAATGCCAACGACTACGTGAAACTAGTCGACAACGCAGGCTCCGTATTTGTGGGCGCTTACACTCCAGAATCGTGCGGTGATTATTCAAGTGGTACGAACCACACTTTACCAACATACGGTTATGCCAGACAATACAGTGGTGCCAACACCGCAACCTTCCAAAAATTCATCACTGCCCAAAACATCACCCCTGAAGGTCTAGAAAACATCGGTAGAGCTGTCATGTGTGTTGCCAAGAAGGAAGGTTTGGATGGTCACAGAAACGCTGTGAAAATTAGAATGAGTAAGCTTGGGTTGATCCCAAAGGACTTCCAGTAGCTTTTTTTTAGCCTTGGAAATTTTAAATTGTTTAACGAAAAAAAATATAGATCGAGATAGTCTTAAGTAAATATAGATGCGATGCGTAACGAATGATAAAATGTTAGTCATGTTTTTGTACTACTGCGTAATAGCAATGGTATCTATTTTAAATTATTATTGAATAACATCGCTATTATCATCACTTCAAACGAGATGCGCAGAACTGGAAAATTTTTCACTTTTGGCCATTAAAGAACAAGTGGAGAAGAACAGTTAAGGAAGTATCTAGGATGCCCGAAACACACACATAGTCATTAAGGTCCAGCACTTCATACCCTAGCCTAAATTCATCGTTACAAGATGGGTATTGAAGACATCAACACCATGAAAAATGGGTTTATAGTGGTGCCGTTCAGATTACCAGACCATAAGGCATTACCCAAAGGTAAAGAAGCTTCATTGCATTTTATGTTCGCTAGGAAACACCAGAGCTCGAATGCCAACGAATCGAATTGTTTGTTTTTGGTAAATCTACCATTATTATCCAACATAGAGCACATGAAAAAATTTGTTGGACAGCTTTGCGGGAAATACGATACAGTATCACATGTGGAGGAATTACTATATAACGACGAGTTTGGTTTACACGAAGTGGACTTATCCGCGTTGACCTCTGACTTGATGTCTACTGCTGACGCTAGCGAGAAAAGATACACACCAAGAAATACAGCTCTATTGAAGTTTGTCGATGACGCAAGTATAAATAATTGTTGGAATGCTCTAAGGAAATATTCTAATTTGCATGCTAAACACCCAAAGGAACTGTTTGAATGGACATATACCACCCCATCTTTCACCACTTTCATTAATTTCTACAAACCACTAGACATCGATTACTTGAAAGAAGATATTCACACGCATATGATGATCTTTGAACAGCGTGAAGCTCAAGCACAAGAGGACATTCAAAGCTCTATAGTGGATGAAGATGGGTTCACACTAGTTGTGGGAAAGAACACCAAGTCATTGAATTCGATAAGAAAGAAAATCTTGAACAAGAATCCATTATCTAAACATGAGAACAAGGCCAAGCCAATTTCCAATATTGACAAGAAGGCAAAGCAAGATTTCTACAGGTTCCAAGTCAGAGAACGTAAAAAGCAAGAGATTAATCAGTTGTTAAGCAAGTTCAAGGAAGACCAAGAAAGAATCAAGATAATGAAAGCCAAGAGAAAATTCAATCCATACTCTTAAATTTTTTCATTTCCCCTCATCATATTCAGTATCTCAACATATCTATTGAAATTAGTACAATATAATATAATATAATATAAAATAATATAAGTTTAAAGGCATCAGTTTTTTTTTTACTATATTTCCGCTAGTATATATGTTATTATGTCCCTGTGATAAATGGTAAGGTACGCATGTAGGCTATAAGTTAGAGTCTCCCACCAGGAGTGACGTTATCGCTCCCATTCATCATTGCCACTTCTTCAAAATCACCCCGTCTCCTTAACATAATAGCGGGGTGCAAACCCTGTTGCTTTAGATTCTTGAATATGATTACAGGCTTTTCGTTTAATTCCAGTAGTCTCTCTTGATCCCCATAGCAGATGACCAAGACATACTGCCTCCAATCTTGATCAGCCAAATTGTGTCTTTTCATTGCATTTTTCAAGATTCTTTCACACGAGTCCTCTTTGGAAGCACGCAACTGCTTCAATGCCTCATTGGGGGACGGTCCTGGTGTGTTTGATGTGGAGGTTGCCGTCGAGTGAAATTGGTTTGTGGATATTTGCGGTAGTTTGTTCTTGCTATCCTTGAATGACGATTTGGTATGAGAAAGACTGGGCTGTCTAAATACCGTCACCGGCGATTCTCTCCTTGATGGCGATTGTCGGTTGTGAGCTGTGTCAAAATATTCCGTTTGTGGTAGGGGCACACCGTCATGGGTGGGTATAATTGTGTTGCTTGACGAAGGCCCCGCAGTCAAGGCTCCGTGCGTATTGATGGGCGAAGAGTTCGAGCTGGTCTTCATTACCTCCAAGACGTCCATCCTCAGCCTAGTATACTGCGATTGAAACTCTTGTAGTTTAGCAGACGTTGTAGTGTACAAATGCTTCAAGACCGTTACCATGTCCTCTTGGGTCTTGTCGTCCTTCCATTCCAACTTGACGTCTCTTAGCTTATTGATCAATATTTTGAGTTTTATAGCTTTATTCAAGTCATCTTCACACAATTCTTGGCAATCCTGCAAGGACAATTCCGGCAAGAGGTCACCCACGATGTCGTTGTCCCGTAATTTTTGACATAAGGGATCAGCCTCTTCCACCTCCAGTGTGGAAATACACCAAGTAACCACATCATCGACCGACCATTGCGAATAATCTTCGTTATTCATTAGTATAGTGTCGTTGACGTCCAGGCCGGGCGAGACATCGTTCGAGCTCTCCCTCATGGTCTGTTTCTCGTCCTCCATCTGGCTTATATTTGTCTAGTATCGACCCTCTTTCTTGGAGGGAAGAATTCGTTCTTGCACCCAGGTAGATTCCTATCAAAAATAACGATACTAATTTTTCAGTTTTGCCTATTGGGAAATATGTCGCCGATAGTAGTTGAAATAAGGGAGAGGAAGAATATTAAAGAAATGAACAAGTTGATCAGGTTTCACGTCCCCAAACTACGCAGGACTTTCCCGGGCAGAAGAAGCATTGCACTGGCACGATACTGGCACACTAGCAAGAAAATGAGTAGCGAATCAAGCGACGTAAAATGGAATGATGGGTTGACACCCTTACAGCTGATGGTGCTCAAGGATAAAGCCACCGAAAGACCCAACACCGGTGCGTACCTGCACACCAAGGACACCGGGGTTTACCACTGTGCCAACTGCGACACGCCGCTATACTCGAGTAACGCCAAGTTCGATGCTCGTTGTGGTTGGCCAGCGTTCTATGAAGAGGTCTCTCCTGGGGCCATCACGTACCACCGCGACGAGTCCATGATGCCTGCAAGGGTGGAGATCTGCTGTGGGAAGTGCGGTGGACACCTGGGGCACGTATTCGAGGGTGAAGGGTGGAAGCAACTGCTGAACTTGCCGAAGGATTCCAGACACTGTGTTAACAGTGCTTCTCTAAATTTCAAGAAGGAATAGAGAAGCTATATAGATTCTAGTATATCTATATAAATATGTATGTAGCGGTACGTACATACTTGCTTAAATCTGGTTATGATCACCGAATGGGTTTGAGATGCTAGAGGGCTGGCACGAGGAGATGCTCTCTTCCTCGGAGGAGTCGCTATCGATGTACCTGCTGTTGTCCTGCTCGTTTTCATCGTAAATGTCGTCGTTGTACGAGTCATGATCATCTTCGTCGGCGGCGGCGGCGTCGTCCTGAGCACTTCTATCGTCATATGCAGTCAACGCAGCAACCAGCTCGTCATTGGCATGGATCAAACTGCCAAGAAACTCGCCCTCGGTGACCAGTTGCAGGTATCTGAGGACTTTCCTCCTGATGGCCCTGGCCTGGATGAACTTGGACGTGGCCTCTTCGTCGTCCGTGGAGCACTTGGCCCTGGGCAACCCAATCAGCGAGTTTTGCAAGGAGACGGCAGACGCGAGGGCATCGCTGATGATAAGCCTGATCTTGGGTGCCTCCTTGTTCATGTTGATCTTCGGGATCCTATACAGCCTATCGGCACTGGTCAGCGATCCGGACTGGTACAAAGTGTCGTCAGCACTGTCATCCATAAAGTTGGAGCGGCCGCCAGCACGCTCCCCACGACGGCTGGAACGGCTGGTCTTCGAGTACTTCTGCTTGACCAACAGGCCCATTTGGTAAAGACCCGCATACGCTCTGGCACGGTCCAAATCATTCTGCGCAATGTAGTTCGTCCACGCAATAACGTAGCCGGCGCACTTCTTGACGATCCGGGACTCGTACTTTTGGCCGGACCCGCTGGTCTCGGAGTTCGTGGCCATGCCTTGCAGCCTCTGCAGCAGCTTATCGTCGTTGTACATCACGGTGAACTTGATGCCTTGCGAAATGAACAGGTCCAGGAGGTCCAGCGTCCTGGACTGCTGCAGCCGGTTTCCATACTTGATCTTCTTTCTGAGCGCCCGAGCAGCCTCCTCCTGGTTGATGGTGTAGTTGTAGTCGTTGTGGTCAGCCTTGATCAGCTGGATCAAGGGTGCCAACTCCACCTCCAGCGTGTAGTCTCTTGAAGAGACGATCCGAAAGATCGTCTCGGTGATTGCGGTGTGTGGATGATCCGTAAGAAACCCCATATTGCGTGTTCTGCCTGCCTACAAGCCTTATCGACCTCCCACCACCTCCCTTTCAACAAGGCTCAAAGATTGCTGATATACCATTAAATGATCGATAAACTACTACTAATTTTTATCGCTACTCACGGACGAGCCAAATAGGCCCAGGTGAAGGCTATAAAACGTGCTCACCAGCTTTGAAGAGTGCCATCACTGCACAGGTTGGGTCCGCTGCAGGTCGAGTAGAGCCGCCATGGCAGCTGCAGCTTATCAGGGTGTCTTGTCTTGTGTGCTGCCCCCTTTGCGCCTCGGGTTTCTCGTCTTACTGCATAATACCAGGTTCACGTGATGGGAAATTTTGCGTAGGATGTTCAATGTAGAGGTATTTAAGATGGGTGGGAAAATTAAGGAGATGATGCGTGGAGTGAACAGGGCAATTGACAACTATACGAGCATTCGTACACACACACACACACACACACACACACACACACAACTACAAATAATGGTATCCCAAGAAACTATCGATCACGTCAAGGAACTTATCGCGGAGAAGGAGATCTTCGTTGCGTCCAAGACGTACTGTCCATACTGCCACGCAGCTTTGAACACGCTGTTCCAGAAGATGAACGTGCCCAAGTCCAAGGTTCTGGTCTTGCAGCTGAACGAGATGAAGGACGGCGTGGACATCCAGGCAGCCCTGTACCAGCTCAATGGCCAAAGAACCGTGCCAAACATCTACATCAACGGTAAGCATATTGGGGGCAACGACGACCTGCAAGAGTTGCGTGAAACTGGCGAATTGGAAGATCTCTTGGAACCTATCCTGGCAAACTAAGAAAAAGATATGCGGGCCCTTTCCCTTCAATATATATATATCTATATATATGTACTTACGTATGTATTTACAGGAAAAAAAGATCAATGAATATATTTTAGAATGTTGACAACGTGCTTGAAAAGGCATCTTTGCCTGTCCCGAAATACGTCAGCCCGCCGAATTCCGTCTGGCAGACTCTCTCTTTCCTGCTGTTCTTAACTCCCTTGCGGTACCCCCGGTTCTTGGCTGCCTCGTCAATGGAGATGGCATAAGACATGGGCACGACCTTGGGCTCCCGCAGGTCTCTTTCGCCCCAGACTTTGACCTGGGCCATCACTTTGAGAACATCGTCCATCCCGCTGATTTTCCTGAAGTTGATATCGCAGAACTTCATGAACAGATGCAGGGTGTAGTACGCATCGTTGCCGGCATTGTGCAGAAACGCATGCGGTATCTCGAACAACCGCAGGATCTTGCCCAGGCTGCTCCCCTTTTCGCCGTACGACTTCCTGTAAAACTGCTCAGTGTCCAGGACGAGCACGTCCATGTCGCCGGGGTCATCCGCCAGAGATAGCGTGTGGTCCAGTTGGCCTTTGTACCCGCTCCCAGGGAACTTGACACCAATGGTCTCCAGCCACTTGAGGTCGCCACTGACGTGGTGCCCGACAAAGGCCCTCGACCACGTCTTGTCCTCATCGGTCACCGGGACCAGGTAGTAGTTGATCAGCGACTGGATGAACTGGACACACTCCTTCAACTTCAGGACGTAGCTTTCGCCCAGCAGATAGCAGTCCTTGTAATCACAGACCCATTTTTGGTTTCTCAGTTCTAGCGACTCCTCAATGATCAGATGGTAGTTCTTCGTGATGGGCACCATTGACGGTACCATGTTCTCTCTGGGGTCGTAAATGGAAATCCCGATTTCAGTGACCACCCGCTGGTTGGCTTCGAAGGCCTCGATGTCCAGGCAAAAGCATATGGCCTTCTGCGACGCCATCAGCCTGATGCATTTTTCCAAGTACGCAAATTCATCAGAACCAGGGTACGCTTCCACCGCGGGCCAGAAAGTCTTTCTGAGGCAGCTCTTCTCGTCTGCCAGCATTTTCTGTTCCGTCTCCAGGAGCTTAATAGTACCGTCCGTTGCCAGCATTTTGTTTTGGACGGCTTCGAACCAGATTGCGTCCTTCATGCCCTTGGGCTGCGGACAGATACTGATGGCACGGTCCTCTTTGGTCAGTGCGGGCAGCCGCAGCGACTTCTTCGTCCTGGTGGGCGCAATCGTATCGCTTATCCGTTTCAAGAGCCGGCGGTCTGCCACTAACGTCTCCAGTTTAGCATGCACATCACCGTGCACTGCATACCACTCCCTGTCCAGCTGTGCGACTTTGGCTTCCAAGGCCGCCCTGGACTGTTTATACGAGGCGTCGAACTTTTGCCTCATGTCCGCCATGTACGCATCAATTATAGGCGCTCTAAACAGATTCAGCTCCTTCGAGAACGCAGTTTTCCTCAATCGGGCATAGTAAGCCACGCCGTCTAGCCAGTTGCACCCGGCACGGTCCCAAGGTGTGTCCAGTCGGGCCCTGGCCTCCATAAACGCCTCCACGCACCCTTTGACCTTGCTGTTTCCTGTCTGGTCCTTTATCAACCCCCTGACGGGCAGCGTCCCACTGCCCAGTCTCGTCACCAAACCACCGTTATTGCCGCATCTGGGACGGTAACGGTGGCCTGCACCACTGCCATTCCTCCTTTCGTAATGGGCGCCATTATCGCCGCTGTTGTTACAACTATCGCTCACCATCTCGAGTTGGTGGATCTTGGTTCTCGACCACGCCCCACGCCCCACTGGCTGCCATATCTCCATCCTTATATGCTCTTCTGTTGGCCTCAAAATACTGACGGATAATACGGATTTTGAGGGATGCTCATCGCAAATTTTTTTTTCAGAAAGGGTGTACGGGTGTACCCACGCAATGAAAAATTTTTCACTTTTGGTAGGACAAGAGAGAAAAAGAATCAACTGTAAACCTTTCCTCATCTCTTTTTCGGTTTTATGTAGAACTTTTGAGGTGGCAAGTCGTTAATAGATCATCAGGATTAATCTGGACCTGCTAACGTGTTTGCTCCCCCCCACGCCTCTCATCTCACTTACTGCCCACGATGTCTGCTGAAACCGCCGCTGCCAATACTGTTACCGCTCCAGTCCCAGAAGTACAAGAACAGGAAAGTGTCAAGAGCAAACAAGTCAACTTGACACCGGCACCTTTGCCCACTTCCTCCCCATGGAAGCTCGCCCCAGCCGAGGTCCCTGTCTCCTCCATTTCCATAGAAGACTTGGATGCGACAAGAAAGAAGAAGAACAGAACACCTACTCCAAAGTCGTCTACTGCCACTAAGTGGGTTCCAATCAAGGCCTCCATTACCGTCTCTGGTACTAAGAGATCCGGTTCTAAGAACGGTGGCAACAACGGCAACAACAACAACAACAAAAGCAAAAACAATAAGAATGCATCATCGTCGACATCGTCGAGCACCGCCAACAGGAAAAAGAAGCATCACCAACACAATGTTAAGAAGCAACAACAGCAACAGGTCAAGACTGATGGCTCCGAAATCGCCATTGAAGAAGAGTCAAAGGACACTGCCCCTCAAGAAAATGGCCAATCTACACAACAGCAACAACCACCTCACCACCGTAGTCACCACCATAGTCATCACCATAGTAGCAACGGGCCTCAAAGAAGAAAGTTTCACAACAGTAGTAATGCCGGTGTGCCTCAGAACCAAGGGTTCCCACCACAGTTCAAGCCTTACCAAGGCCATAACCCCCGCCCTAATAACAACAACCGTCTAAAGTACCACAACCACTTCCATCACAACCAGCACCACTCTCAACAACCTATGGTGAAATTACAACAACAGTTTTATCCAGTCCAACCGGTTCTTATGGCCATCAACAACATTGCTAGACAAATCGAATACTACTTCAGTGAGGAAAACTTGACCGTCGATAACTATTTAAGATCCAAGCTATCAAAGGATGGGTTTGCTCCATTATCTTTGATCGCTAAGTTCTATAGGGTTGTCAACATGTCCTTCGGCGGTGACGCTAACTTGGTCTTAGCTGCATTGAGAGAAATTGTCGCTAACGAATCTGCGACCGTCAATGTTGCTGAAGGTTCTTTGGTCACCAAGGAAACTGACACTGTCGCTGAAACTGACGAAGTGGAAGAAGCATCTCCATTAGACAGATATTTCGTTCGCTCCAAAAACTGGTCAAACTGGTTGCCAGAAACTGTTGAAACTGAAGTCAATATTGAAAACGAGTTAGTCGGCGACGCTTTGGACGAGTTCATGTTATCTTTGCCAACTGCCCCTCAACAAGAGGAGGAACCAATCACTGAATCTGCTCCTCAAGAACAAGAAACCAACGAGGAATCGGTCCCAGCTGCCGCCAGTGAACCTGAATCCTCCTTATAGAGGCTCTACCCACATGCCAAAAAAATAATGGATTCATTGCATTTTATACAAAAAAATTGAAAAATCTATAAAATTGAAAAAATCAAAAGTTAATTATTCCTCCAGCTGAGCTGTTTTTTTTTTTAAAACAATCCATTTTTTTTTTAATTTTGTTCCACCAGTTTAATATAGAAAGGAAAAGAAAAAGAAAAACTTTGAACAGTCTTCACGTTTTGAATTCATTGTACATTATTATCATAACCAATAAGATATATATTTATCTTTTTTTTTTTTGTTTTTTTTTTTGTTTTTTTTTTGAAATATAAAAATACCAGCCTCTTCCGACCCCATTTTTTCTATTTGTTTAAGTGGCTATTATCATGAGATATGAAAATGTTCTACTCTCCTTGAGCAATCCTTTAAACCACCTCTTTTTTTTTTTTTTTTTTTTTTTTTTATAAAAAAAACCTAATAATTTGGAAGAAGCTATGAAACCACCTATTTGGTCATAAATAATCAACCATATATAAGACTATTATGTGTAATCTTTTTTTCTCTTCTTTTATGTTGTTGAATTCTTTTTGTTGTCATCTAGCATTGGTTTTTGACTTGCGATATCTTTATCCATCGTGGTTTGGATATTTTGATAATGTATTGTCTGTTGTGGTAGCGCCGCACAGGTTGTTCAACGAAAAATAATCAAAATGAACTTCTTAAAAGGGTCTCTTTACCCTAAACGAAAATACCTCAATTTTTGGTAGGTGCAGAGTGTAAACAAAAGGAAAGGTATCAAACCGTGCTGATTTATCTGCAGTTTTCCTCACCTGTAAGCAAGTGCTCATCCATACTATTCTTTTCCACTTTGGATATGAGCTATGGAAGTATACATGATATGAATGAACCGGAAACCAACCGTATAATAAAAAAAACTCAAAATAACATTAAGGGATGGTACTTGTATTCGTTTTCTAGTGAGCCATTTGTGGTTTCTGCGGTCTCGACTTATATTCCCCTGTTACTTCAACAATTTGCCAGTATTAACGGTGTAAAGGTGCATGACCATGCCATACCTTGTCTGACTGATAATGGAGGTGATTCAGATAAGTGTGTTCTGGGCCTATTCAACAATAGGATATTTGTAGACACTTCGAGTTTTGCATTGTATGTGTTTTCCGCTAGTGTTTTGTTCCAAACTATCATTGTGATATCAGTTTCAGGGATAGTAGATCTTTGGGGAAGCGTTAAATTCAAGGGCAGAGTCCTGGTTTGGTTCAGTATACTAGGTGCATTGGCTACTATTGCTATTTCAAAATTGAATGATACCCAAGTGTATTCTCTAGCTGGGCTTTATATCATAGCTAACGGTTGTTTTGGTGTTATTAATGTGGTGGGAAATTCTCTTTTACCCACTTTTGTCAAGGATTCATTGAGAAGTAAGAGTCAAGGAGTATATGAACCTGATGATGTGGATTCGCTAACGACGTTGATCAGCGGTAGAGGTGCCTCGCTAGGTTATTCAAGTGCGTTGATTGTTCAGATTGTGTCCATGTTTTTGGTTTCCATGAAAAAGGGCGCTAAGCAAGACATACAAATCGCTATTCTTTTCTTGGGGATTTGGTGGTTTGTGTGGCAACTACCGATGGTCTGGCTGATTGATGATGTAACAATACCAGCCCTAGCAGACGAGTCCACTGTAGCATCTGCCCATAGTTCATACTATGATGAGCAAAGGCGCACGGGAACGCTAAGTTGGAAAACGTACCTTTCATATGGTTGGCTGTCGCTTTTCGAATCTTTTAAACACGTCAAGCTATTGAAAGATGTAATGATCTTCCTTGTTGCGTGGTTTATCATTAGCGATTCCATTACCACGATAAACTCTACAGCAATTTTGTTCTCCAAGACAGAACTACATATGAGCACCCTGAACCTAATCATGATTAGTATACTGACGATGGTAAATGCCATGTTGGGTGCCTTTGTCATTCCACAGTTCCTCGCCACAAAATTCCGATGGTCATCGAATCAAACCTTGATGTACATTATCATTTGGGCAAGTTTCATCCCATTTTACGGTATTCTGGGATTTTTCTTTGATACGTTCGGTTTGAAACATAAGTTTGAAATGTTCGTATTGGCCATTTGGTACGGATTATCATTAGGTGGGTTATCGGCCGTTTCAAGATCAGTCTTTAGTTTGATTGTGCCTCCGGGAAAAGAATCTACATTTTTCAGTATGTTCAGCATCACAGATAAAGGTTCGTCCATTCTGGGCCCCTTTGTTGTTGGGTTACTTACGGACAGAACCCATAATATTCGATATTCGTTTTATTTCTTTTTTTTTCTTTTGATTCTATCATTGCCCGTATTGAATTGCTTGGACGTTAAAAGAGGTAGAAGGGAAGCTGAGCAATTGAGCCAAATTTCTCCAGAGACTGAAAGAAGATTGGATTAAGATTTTTCAAATTTTTTTTTTTTTTTCTTTTTAGTCTTTTCTTTACACAAATGTTCCATATAAATATATATATATGTAAAACTAATATGTATACAGGGCATTAGTTTCTTGAGATTTTCCAGATTTTTATCTTACCGTCATCGCCGCCAGACACAAACATTTCTTTATCAACAGGGTTTGATGCGACTACGTTACAATTTTTGCCAACGGGTTTTGAAGAGTTATTGATCAGTGTGGAATGACCGGAGAGCACAGAGATCAAATTACCTCTGATTCTATCCCAAATGTAAATTTTCCCGTCTTCCGACCCGCTCATGACAATCTTGTTGTTGTAGGCGAAACAAGATCTGATTATGAAATGCTGTTGTTTCTGGCCGAAGTACTTTTGTATGAGGATATTTTCTTTATAGTCCCACATTTGTAGTTCGTTATCCTGCAAACTAACCAAGACCAAATGTCGAGACTCGGTTATTTGGTGTCTGTGGCCATGGTGCGCGGTGTTTAGCGGTAGTGAGATGCAAGTCATGTTTTTGCCGATGTCGAGTCTCGCGACTCTTGGAATCAAGAAGTCCTTCAAGTCGATTGTTTGCTTGGATAGCACTTCTCTGGAGGGGAACCCGCTAAAGTCGTAGACATCGATAATGCCCTGGTGGGTCATCAAAAGCACGTACTTGTCGTCGTGGCTGATCTTCACGTCGTGGACGCGCGGGAAGGCTTCGTCGTCTTCGACGTACTGCCAGTTGCCACTACAGCTTGCCTTGGCCGTGTGGAGGACCTTTGCCGGGTCTATTAGTTTTCTTCCAGAGACGTTTTCGTCGTGGCCCAGCGCGATACATGTCCTGCCCTTCAAGCTGAAGAGCGACTCCTTGGTGGTGATAGAGTGCACAATGGCTTCTCTGTCGGGGGATCCGACGACCATCCAATCTTCGTGCTGCGGTGTGTGGAAGGCGTCGCAGCACCACACCCGTGACTGGCTGGTGGTAGCGTTTGCCGGTCTCGATGAGGACGACGCGGAGGATTCCGTGTCCTCGAGGTATGGGGAGGTGTCCAGTTTGAAGGAGTCCATGGGCGACAGCCTTGTGGAGGAGTAGGGCAAGAACGAGTCTGTGGCAGAGAGGTCTGGGGGGGAGGCCGCGTTCATGTCGTATATGGTAACGTCCTCGCTGAAGGGGCAAGCGACGAGATAGCGGCTGTTGGGGGAGAACATGAGGTAGAGCACGGACTGCGACAGGCTGACGCAGGTCTTGTGGATCTTGAAGTCCTGCTGCACGTCATAGACGGTGATGAAGTAGCCCCTGGAGGACTCGGAGGTGGCGGAGGCCAGGTATCTGCCGTCGGGCGAGAAGGTCAGGAACCAGATCTCGTCGGTGGTGTCCTGGATGGTCTTCCAGTCCTGGAAGGACACGGTCAAGTCGTGGGAGATGTTGTCCTGGAGCAGGTTGATGCGGTGGGACTGGGACTGGGACTGGGACTCGGAGGCGGCGTCGTCGTCCGGGTCGAGGATGTTGAAGATGTCCTGGGACTGCTGGTACTTGATGGCCTGCTTCAGGAGGTGCAAGAGGCGGCCCTTGGGCACGAGCTCGTTCGGGTCGATGTACTTGGAGACGGCGTCGATCAGGTGGTCGCGCTCGAGGTTCAGGTGCGCGGTGAGCTTCGGGTTGGTGAGGTACGTCGAGAGCTCTCTGAGGGTGGTTTCCGGGTTGAAGATGTTCTCCTCGTTGAGGAACTGGTCGTTGGAGACCAGCAGCGCGTCCCAGATCTCGATGAAGCCCTTGAGGACCTTGCGCAGGTACAGGACGGGCAGGGTGGTGGGCGGACCCGCAGCGGTGGGAGCGGCGGGCGGGTGGAAGAACTCGAGGAAGATCTGCCTGTTGACGAGGATCATGATCTCGACGTAGTTTCTGAGCGTGGTGATCTCGGCGTCCGAGCAGGCGGAGGGGCCCACGGACGCCATGAGCAGCTGCAGGGACTGCAGCTGCAGAAGCATGTGGTCGAACAGCGAGGCGGTGGGCGGTGCGGGCGAGAGCAGCGTCTGCAGCAGCGCAGGCCTGAGCGGCGAGCTATGGGCGAGGGGCAGCGAGCACACGCTGCGCCAGTCGATGAGGCGGAACTGGCCGGTCTTGACGAGCTTGAAGAACGTCTGTATGTGGTTGGACTCGTGCTGGTACCCGCCGCTCTCCAGGAGCAGCTGGTCCGCGGCGGAGTCGTAGCCCAGCTCCTTAAGCGTGTGGACCAGCAGCTTGGCCAGCTGCTTCTTGTCGAAGCAGCCGACGGAGGCCGGCGGCGAGCCGGGCTCCTGCGTGTCGGAGTTCAGCACGTACGCGATCTTGTTGCTCTGTGACATGGATGTGTGCTGCGCTGCTCGAGTCTGAGTTACGGGGAGAAGCTGATAAATAATACACACACACACACATTTCACTGTTCGGTTGTTTTCCCCTAAAAAGCAAAAAGCCGTCTTCGATGATATTGTTCATTAAAAAGAGAAAATCATACACACAAGTATATATATATATATATATATATGCGCAAAGGCAAAACGCTCAGGCAAAACGCTCAGGCAACCAGCGCACACAGGGCAGCCCCGACACCGGAGCCGTCCTTGGCAATCTTCAGGTGCACCTTCCTCTCGCCCTCGGCGCCCAGGGGCGACAGGGCCAGGGCGTGTCTCAGCATGGAGCGGAAGCCCGGGTAGTACTCGACGACGGAGCCGTCGCAGCCGATCTCGACCTCACCGTGGTACCTCTTGTTCAGGGCGTTGGTCTTGATCAAGATGGCGGCCAGCGGAACCGCAGCCAGGTACGCGGAACGCCTGGAGATGGCGCGCACCAGTTTCTGGATCTGCACGCGCTCCGTGGGCGTGGTGGGCAGTCTGAGGCTCTGCAACAGCGACAACTCCGTCTCACGCAACCCCGTGGAGTCGTCGATCTCGATGTGCGACAGCACCTCGCTCGACAGCTGGAACGGCGTCGTCAGATGACGGGGCAGCTGCTCCTTGGAGCGGTACTGCTGCAGCAGCAGACCCTGCGAATGCAGGTCCACGAGGATGTTCCGCAGCACCTCGCCCAGAAACATGCCGGACACGCGCTTCTCGAACAGATGGAACCCGGGGTTCGTGGACAGCTTCTGGTCAATCACGATGTCGTACTTCGTCGTGGGCAGATGCTTCAACTCGTTGTCGAAGGACCCCCACTCCACGTTGATGATCATGTGCGTCTTACCCTCGTGGGCGAGTTTTTCGCGCAGTTCCTGGGGCAGCTTGGTGATCTTGTCGATCTCCTCCATGTAACACCCGTTAGTACCGGTCCCGAAAATACATCCGATCACCGGCTCCGAGATTTCTCCCGAGGTCATCGAGTCCGTGTTGTCGGAAGTGTAGCAATGCGAGAGATACGTACCCACGGTATCGTTGGTCAACGCCACGACCTTGATCATGGGCATGCCCTGCGCGCGCAATTGCTCCTGGTACAGCTGCACCACGTCCTTCCCCACGGTGTCCGCGATCCGGAACCCCTTGGTCCACCGGATCAGCGTCCCGGAGTTCAAAGACGTCTGGTCCACGGGGTACGAAAACGTGAACCCGAGCTTCATGGGCTTGGCGTCCTTGCCGCGGGCCAGCTCGTCCGGGTGGTACTTCTTCATGAAGGCCAGCGTACGGCGCGCCAAGAACCCGAACAGGTCGTCGGACGTGACGCTCTCGTCGTCCAGCAGGTCGTCCGGGATCTTGGACTTCATCTGTTCCATGGCAAACGTGTGGTCTCCGTGAAGGTCCACGGAACAGATACGGAAGTTGGTGCCGCCCAGGTCGGCGGCTAGCAGCACGCCGCGCTCGGTTCCGTTGGGGGAGCCCGTGACGAAGGCCGGGATCATGGGCAGACCCTTGTCCGAGGCCAGCGCGTGCGCCTGCTTGGGCGGGGTGAGGCCCTTTTCCATCTGCTCGATGAAGTACGCGGTCAGCTCGTCCAGCTTTTCGGGCGTGACCTCGAACTCGTCGCAGATCTGGTCCACGGCCTGGATGACCGCTCTCTCGGTGGCTTTGTGTAGGTCGTCAAAAGACATGTGGTGGTGTTGTTGTTTTTGTTGGTGTTGGTGTTGGTGTTGGTGGGTTTGGTGAGTGCCCTGGGGGGTTGTAGCCGGCGGGTATTTATATGGGCGCGTGTCCGCGGTAGAGCCCACGCAGTGTGGTGTGACGCTGCGCAGGTGGGCCTCCTTCAAGGGGGGAGGAGGGGGGGGAGGCCCACCAGCACACCACCCGGGAATGCGGGGGGGGTGTTTGTGTGTGCGTTTGCGCCGCACATGAAAAAAAAAATACAGAGGGACAAACTTTTGGGGACACGTGGCCCGGTTTTTTTGTCTCGTCACGTGCCGTTCGCGTACCCGGCCGGGCGGCGCCTCTTTTTCTTTCTCTCTCTCTCCAATTTGCCACCGTGTAGCTTTCGGTTGCAACACAACAGATCTCAACACTGTACATATATATATATATCTATATATATCTATCTATCTCTTTCTATCTCTCACACTTGCCCAACTCACCAAGTTAAAAGTTCAAAGAAACACTTCCAACCCCTGCACATTATGAAGTTTTCTGCTGGCGCCATCCTGTCATGGTCCTCCCTGCTGCTCGCCTCCTCCGTCTCTGCCCAACAAGAGGCCGTGGCCCCTGAAGACTCCGCCGTGGTCAAGCTGTCCACCGACTCCTTCAACGAGTACATCCAGTCGCACGACCTCGTGCTCGCAGAATTCTTTGCCCCATGGTGTGGCCACTGTAAGAACATGGCCCCAGAGTACGTCCAAGCCGCCGAGGCGCTGGTCGACAAAAACATCACCCTCGCCCAGATCGACTGTACCGAGAACCAGGAACTGTGCATGGAACACAACATCCCGGGCTTCCCCAGCTTGAAGATCTTCAAGAACAGCGACGTGAACTCCTCCGTCGACTACGAGGGCCCCAGAACCGCCCAGGCCATCGTCCAGTTCATGCTCAAGCAGAGTCAACCAGCCGTCACCGTCGTCGATGACCTGCCTGCATTCCTTGCCAACGAGACTTTCCTCGCCCCAATCATCGTCCAGTCCGGCAAGATCGCCGCCGACTTCAACGCCACCTTCTACGCCATCGCCAACAAGCACTTCAACGACTACAACTTCGTCTCCCTTGAAAACGGCAAAAAGGACGACGCCTTCAAACTGGCCATCTACTTGCCCTCCGCTTTGGAAGACCCCGTGGTGTACAGCGGCAAGCAAACCGACATCGTGGACGCCGAGGTTTTCGAAAAATGGTTGCAAGTCGAAGCCTTGCCCTACTTTGGTGAGATCGACGGCTCCGTGTTCAGCCAGTACGTCGACAGCGGCTTGCCCCTAGCTTACTTGTTTTACAACGACGACGAAGAACTCGAACAGTACAGACCCGTTTTCACCGAGCTTGCCAAGAAAAACAGAGGCCTGTTGAACTTTGTCAGCATCAACGCCAAGAAGTTCGGCAGACACGCCGGCAACTTGAACATGAAGGAACAATTCCCTCTGTTCGCCATCCACGACATGGTCCAGGACTTCAAGTACGGGTTGCCCCAACTCTCCGAAGAGGCCTTCGACGAACTCACCGACAAGATCGAACTGGAAACCAAGTCTATCGAGTCCCTGGTCAAGAACTTCTTGAAGGGCGACGCCACTCCCATCGTCAAGTCCCAAGAAGTCTTCGAAACCCAGGAATCCTCCGTCTTCCAACTGGTCGGCAAGAACCACGACGAAATTGTCAACGACCCAAAGAAGGACGTCCTTGTCATGTACTACGCCCCATGGTGCGGTCACTGTAAGAGACTGGCCCCAACCTACCTAGAACTCGCCGACACCTACGCCAACTCCACCTCCGACGTCTTGATTGCCAAGATCGACCACACCGAAAACGACGTCGCCGGCGTCACCATCGAGGGTTACCCAACCATCGTCTTGTACCCAGCGGGCAAGAAGTCCGAATCCGTCCTCTACCAGGGCGCAAGAACCTTGGACTCCCTGTTCGACTTCATCAAGGAAAACGGTCATTTCGAAATCGACGGTAAGGCCTTGTACGACGAAGCCCAAGAAAAGGCCGCCGTGGAAGCCGACGCCGATGAATTGGCCGATGAAGAAGAAGCTATTCACGATGAATTGTGATTTTCCCCCATCTTTCCGTTCATTAAATAGAGATATAAAGTTTAGTTCAAATAAAAATTAAAATACTGCAACATCACACTACACGGAAATTGCCCACATAACGGGAAAATTGGCCACGTAAGACCATCATCATCATCGTCATCTAGACCGCAAACCCGCCCTATTTCAGTTGGCAGACCCTCGCAATAAAAACTCCCTCACCGCCACAACCCGAGATGGCTGTATATACGCCCCCCACAGATGCCAACAGTAATCCCGACCACCCTCGCTCGCAAGAGGACCACGACAAAGACGATAATGACATTAAGAAATTCTACATAAGGCCAAGCTTGGGCCTGAAGCTATGGGGGCCCCTGGTGCCCGCCCCGGACAACATGCCCGGGCTCTACACGCTGGTTGCCGTCCAGTCCGCAGTGGGCTTCTTTGCCCTCTGGAGACTCAAGAGACTCTACAGACTACCGCCGGTGCGCCGCACGGCCACTCGCACCAGCTCGGAATTGGCCTTTGGCGAGCTGCCCAGCGAAATGATCGTCAATGGCAAGACCACGATCAGAAAGGACATCGCCGATTTCCCCACGCTCAACCGCTTCTCCACCACCCATGGCGACATCGTGCTCGCTCCACCCCCCATCATACCTCGCCAGACCCGGTTCATCACCTTTAGGAAACTCGTGTGGGGGTTGTTCGGCTCGCTGCTGTTGTCCCAATCTCTTCTGGAACTGACACGCTTGAACTTCCTCAAGTACGACCCTTGGTGCGACGAAATGAAATCCGTGCGTGACAAGAAGTTCTTCAACAACATCGTCAAGTACTACCACGAGGGCATAGACCCTACCAAGATAAAGGTCAAGGACGCCATGAACGGCACGCCGCTCTCGACAAACATCCCCGAGGTCAAGCAGAGCGTCGCCCTCGCTAGAGCCCAAGTCGAGGCGCAAAACCCCATCATCAAGTGGTTCGGACCCTTGGAATACAAGCCTATGTCCTTCAACGAGTACCTCAATCGCATGGAATTCCACTTGGACATGTTCGAGTTTTTCCAGAACAAAAGAAACATCAGAGAAAACTCCATCGAGCTGATCAACTCCCTATCCCAGTCCTCCGCGGGCCTGGAAGACCTTTCCGAGTGTAAGAAGCTACATTTACAAAACGTCGAAAAGAGACTGCATTTCCTAGCATCCTCCAAGGATGCCCCCACCCCACCAGAGAAGAGGAGAACTAACACCATGCTCTCACGGGGAGTCGTCTTGCCCCACGACACCAACGCTCCGCAAGATATAGACCTAGATACAATAAGATCGCTGTACGATCCCTGGATGACTTTGGCCTTGGAAACTTCTCTAAGCATAAAATTCATACCCACCACCATGCCCTCCCACACCAAGACTCCCGCCGCAACCGACTCTCCGGGTCCGGGCCCCACCCCTAAGGCCATCACTAATGAAAAGACACATTAAGCCTTTGCTAATTATTATTTTGTGCGTATAATATATTAATCTCTTATTAAGCTCTTCGTGGCCCGTGATTTTTCACCGATCGGCCAGAAAATTATGGCCAGGATTTATTGTTATATATACTACATTAGTAACTAACATATATATTCACATCAGCGTTTTCCACCCCTCCACTACTCCATACACAACAATGAAGATAACGTGTACGGCCCTGGTGTGCGCCTTCATTTCCCTCTTTCTAAGGACGAGTTGTGTCCAAGCGGTTTTTTCAGATGATGCATTTATCACAGATTGGCAATTGGCTAACTTGGGCCCTTGGGAGAAAATCATCCCCGATGCTCGAGACAACAACCGGGTCCTCATTGTGTCCAACCCTACCGATACTTCTTCTTTGATTTCCTCTTTCAATGTCTCTTCTGGGCAGATTCTTTTCAGAAACGTTTTGCCCTACACCGTTGATGAGATCCAACTGGACAATGATGACCACAACGCTGTGGTTTGCGTGGATTCGTCAAGCCAACGTTGGCAGAAATTTGACCTGCATGATTGGTTCTTATTGGATGAAGGCGTAGGTCACGCCCCTGCCACAACCGTCTTGTCCCAATCTTCGTATCCAAACGATCAGGTAGTTATTAAGGACAACGAACTGCACATCCTCGACAAAGAGTCAAATTTAGCGGAATGGAAACTGGACTTGCCCCACGGGTTTGGCAAGGTGGAATATTTCCAGTACCAAGACCCCTTGGTCTTGGTGTTGAACGTCAACGATACTCAATATTTAGGGTTCTCCATCAATGGTACGGAATTGGCGCCAGCATGGCAACGCGATGAATCGCTAACTAACGTGGTAGACTATGCTGTATTGGACGTTTTCGACTCTAAGGATTTGGAATTGAACAATGATATGATCGCTGAACGTGATTCTTCTTCACTTTTGAACGCTTACTGGCTCAGAGTGACGACCAATTGGAACCGCTTCATGAATCTATTGAAGGAAAACCATTTCTCACCAGGTCGTGTCTTTACAAGACTTCTAGCTTTGGACTCCAAAGATACCACTACATCGAACTTGAAATTTGGGTTTGCCAAAACCTTGATTGTTTTGACCCGTAATGGGATCATTGGTGGCCTTGATATGGTCAATAAGGGTCAACTGGTTTGGAAACTCGACCTGCAAATTGACCAAGGTATTAAGATGTTTTGGAAGGACAACAACCATAAGGAGCTTATTGTTTTCTCCCGTGATGGTCATTATTTGACAATAGAGCTCGCTAATGGTTTTCCAGTGATCAAATCAAAAACTTCTTTACTAAGCAAAGATGTTGTTGAATCAGTTATCAAACTAGATGATAACCAATATGAATACTTGATTAGGTTCGATAATGGGAACCACCAATTGTTGAAGCTGGATCCCCTCGTGGGCCACACAGACTCCCCAATATTCATTACTGAACATGACTCAAATGGTATTTTCGGTCATATTATAGTGAATGATGAAGTTCAAGACACTTGGCAAAGAACCGTGAAGCCAATGGAAAAAGTTGTGGCATTTAATAAAAGAGATGAAACAAACTTGAATTCCCTCGGTATAACTTTGGGTGACAAATCAGTTCTTTATAAATATCTATACCCAAATTTAGCGGCTTATTTAGTCACTAATAAAGAACATCATACCATCACTTTTAACCTGATTGATACCATAACGGGTGAAATCTTGATCACTCAAGAACACAAGGATTCCCCAGATTTCAGATTACCCACAGATATTGTTTTCGGTGAATATTGGGTCGTTTATTCCTATTTCAGTTTAGACCCTGTTCCTGAGCAGAAACTGGTAGTCGTAGAGCTATACGAATCACTAACGCCAGATGAACGTTTCTCCAACACAAGAAAAAGTTACGATCCATTAACTGGTCAAACTAACAAGCTTCAGTTTATCTCCAAACAGTATGTTTTCCCCGAAATCATCAATAAATTGGCAATCTCCAAAACAACAAATGACATTACCACAAAGGCAATTGTGATGGAATTAGAAAATGGTCAAATCACTTATATACCAAAGCTCGTATTAAATGCAAGAAGTAAACCAGAAGATCAAATGACTAATGAAGATAAAAAGGAGTTTATGGCCGCCCCATACGCGCCAATCGTCCCAATCAATGATAACTTCGTCATTACCCATTATAGAAATCTAATACTGGGTCCCGATTCCAGGTTAATTTCTATTCCAACAAACCTGGAATCTACAAGTATCATCTGTGATCTAGGCCATGATGTTTTCTGTACTAGAATCACACCTTCGGGCCAGTTTGATTTAATGAGTCCTACTTTCGAAAAGGGTAAACTACTCATTACTATATTCATCCTGTTGGTGATAACATATTTTATTCGCCCTTCTGTTTCAAACAAGAAATTGAAATCTCAATGGTTAGTTAAATAGATGTTTCATACACACACATATATATCAGGCACATGTCCTTTTAAGGCTTTCTCTTTTTACTTTTTTTTTTTTTTTTTTTTTTTTTGATTTATAGAAATGTCGAACTCGTTACCATATTATCAAGTTTTCTAGAAAACAGGAAATTGTTCAATATCATGATAATGACTTACTGCAAGTGAAAAGAATACCAGTGGAGAAAATATGAAAAAAGCATTCGAACAGTTTCGAAAAAGTGGATCACTATTCCAAATTATCAAGGGACCTCAGCATTTGGAGTCTCCAAAATTATTTGTCCTTGACTCATCATTCAATCCGCCACATCTGGCCCACTTTCAGCTACTATTCCAAACCGTTAAGAATTTCAAGTTAACTGACACCCAGTCGCATGTTCTCTTGCTTTTAGCGGTAAATAATGCGGATAAATTACCTAAACCAGCGTCCTTCCCACACCGTTTAGAAATGATGTGTTTATTTGCTGATTACTTACGGGAGAAGCTACCTCACTCTGTTGTATCTGTTGGACTGACCACTTTTTCGAAATTCATTGACAAGGACAAAGTTTTACATGAACAGTTTACTCAAGGCCGCAATACAAATATAGGTTATCTGGTCGGGTTTGATACAATTGCTAGAATCTTTGACGAGAAGTATTACCACCCCTTAAAAATCAGCGATGTAATGAAAAGTTTCATGTCAGGATGTCAATTATATTGTTTGGCCAGGGGGGACTGTCATCTGAGTGCAGAATCGCAATTGAAATATGCCAGTGATATCCTCGAGGGGAAATTCGAACCAGTCATCCCAAAGGAATGGGGGTCTCGAATCCATGTTATGCAAAATGATTATCCATCTCTAAGAAATGTCTCTTCATCTGAGATAAGAAACAAATTGAAGAGCGGTCAGGTGGAGAACTTAAAGGATGAACTACCACCTTGCATATACGATTACGTGACGAAAAATATGACAATATTTGATTGAGAAAAAGACTTTGATGACTTTTGTATGTAGATAGAGAAAATATTAAAGAAACAAAAAAAACTTTTTGTTATATTAGCTGAGTAATCTTAAAGCAATAACATGGAAAGAAGACATATGCCAATAAGAACGAGGTTTAATTGCATGCTTGGAGCCGTTGAGTTTGTGAATTTTGAGATGAGCCTTCTCTTGGAGTCCTCGCTCTCTTGCGTTAAGTCTTTGAAGCCCTTTTCGAGGACTGTGCCATCTTGCTTTACATTCAACGTATTTTCCTTCTTTCCAGATATACAGGTAAACTTCCCGCCTCTTATAATTGACCTACCATTCGACGGATTCGTCCATTTATTGCAATCCAACACATCTGACGAACTCTTGATAAATGCGCTACCTTTCACCAATTTCAAACTGTCAAACATGACATCTTTGAAGGAGCCTTCGAAGAAAATGGCACCGCCGATTTGTTTCAAGTTGGGCAAAAAGCTGATTTCTTCAAGGGATTCATTATCAGTAATCATCAACCCACCTTGGATATCCGTTACGTTTTCCAAATCGATCTTCATTAGATTTACATTGTTAATGATTCCCAAAGTCCCACCAATTTTTTGCAAATTGTTCAAGTTCAATTCATAGAAATAGTTTTCGATAAATTCTAAAGAGCTTTTCACCTTGGTCAACTGGGGCAAATAGACCAAAGATGTGTCTCTGATGGTAATGTTCTCCACTTCTCTCAAGTATGGCATTTCAAGTTCCAATTCTTTAGCGTTAGCATGAACACTAAACTGGCCCCTGATGGTCTTAATGTTTGAGTGAATGGTTTCCAAAAATCTGTTATTATTGATGTTGAAAGTGTCAATTTCTTGAATCTTATTGAAGTTCTCGATGTTGGCCAATGAAGTGTCCGATATGATAATATCTTCAACAATCTCGATATTCTGAGAGTCCATGGACACATAGTTTAAGATGGGGACCACTTTCCATTCCAACGACCGGCAGAATTTCAAGGTGGGGATTTCAACGGAGACCAATGAAGTCAGACCTTGTAGCTGGAAAAGACCTTCGATTTTATTCAGGTTGGAAGCTTGCATTCTAATTAGCTCGGGCGAATCTTGAACAATCAGATCGCCCCCGATGGCTCTCAAACTGTCCAAATTTAAGACGTTAGAGTCATAATTAGTGATTTGTAAAGATCCCAGTATGTATTCGCATTGGTTTTGTAGCTGGAAAAGCTCCTGGGCGGAGTCGATTACGTGTAAATCTTTCTTACACAAGTCTGATATGGGTGAGTTCGCATTCAAACTTTTAACATCTATTTCGAAAAAGGGCTCATTAGCTCGTCTTTGCAAATGCGGTTGATCACTACGGAAGGGCTTGACATTATGCGGGCCCCTCGGTAAATCGATAGCAGCACTCATACTCTGTGTTGCCAGTAATGACACCAATGCGAACGCTAACAACCGGCTTTTTCTAAAAATACAGTTCATTATTCCTTATAGTAGATGCGGGGGGTCCTTGATATATACTTCACTTTATTCAACTGCGAACGTAGTATGAACAGGAAACGATTTTATCTATCTGTCACAAAGAACCGTATTTATTCTTGATTTTATTTTTTTTATTTTTTTTTTTCGAATTAGTGACGCATTTCCTCTCTAGCAATATAGAGTGTAAAAAAAAAGGGTATATACAGAATAGATAAGCCATATTAAAAGAAAGTCCTGATTATAGCACACATATACAGCGTATATACGTTTAGAATTATTTATTATTAGAATTAGTAACAGGTATTAAGAATTAACTATGTAAGAATAGAGTCAAATGTAAAGAACAAAAAAGCTAGTAGAACGAAAGTCAGAAGCTCCCCCAATTAAGCAACAGTGGTGAAATTAGAACGAAAAGGATAAAAATAAAGAAAAGGATGGCCTTAGAATAAGAAGGCGACACCGGCAGCAATGGCTGCGCCGAAAACACCAGCTGCCACAGAGTTGGCAACGGCAGCCCCGGTCGAGATGGTTGAGGTCACGTTGGGAGTGGTGTTGTTTGGAGTAGTGGTGTTTGGGGTAGTGGTGTTTGGAGTAGTGGTGTTTGGACTGATAGTCGAGTTGGCAGCTTGTGCTTGTATAGCAGTGACTGTGGCTAGAACAGCGACGATGTTTTTGACTTGCATTGTTTTAACGGGCGTATAGGGTTTAGGCGGGAGCTTTACTGTTTTTGGCTGTTATCGACCTGGCACCAAGAACAAGAGCGAAAACACAAGACAGGAATCTAAGTCCCAGTGCGAGATGCGCTCCCTTATATAGATGTCCTTTCCTCCTCATCTCATCGCAGATTTACGTTTTCCGATTACTAGTTTTCCCTTATCTTTCCCTAAAGGGATATATGACGTTTCCCCTCAGGGAAAAGGGCATCGTCCCACCTTCCCCTTTAGGAGGGAGGCGAGGCAAATCCCAAGCCAAGGACCACACCTGTGTGGATAAGATCATTGTCGCCATGACTCAATGGGCTAAGAGTTGGTGCAGGATGATCCCTTCTTATCCCCTTTGTCTTGCTTTAGGTGGGGAAGCTCGCAAGAGCACTACTACGATGAGCCGCAGGGGAAAACTAGGGGAAGCGTCTTGTCTCACTCACTGGCTTCACTTGACAGATTGACAGGTACGTTTGGGTAGTAGTGAGTAGCAAGATGCCATGCCGTGAGCGTTATTTGGCTTTCCGTCTTGCTCGTAGTGCTTTTCACGTGCAAAGCTAAATTATCCGAGTGCGTTTTTCCCTACTTTAAACGACCTTCGACTAAATATCTTTTGCAGCCAAATTTCAACCACCTGTTGTAAATATCTTTTCTATAAGAAGCTCAAGGGAAACCAGGCTATTCGCAGTACAAGATAGCCAGCCCTGTAATCACATCAAAAATGTTTAATAAATATTTCGTAATTGCGTCATCCGTCTTCGCGACTTTGCTCTCTACAGCATCCGCAGTCGATTTGGATGCCCTGCTTCTGCTACCGGGGGTCGAGTCACACGACGGCAGTAACACTGTGTTTTCTAGTAACGACTTTAACCAGGTCTCGTTTATGAAGTCCATTGCGCCTGCTATCGTCAACAGCTCTGTTATCTTCCACGATGTTTCTCGTGGTGTGGTCATTGGCAACGTTAAGAGCAGAGCATATACTTTTAACCCAGAAGAGACATATTACGACTGGTATCAGTACCAGATGGTGAGAAGCGGCGATTGGATGGCCGAATGGTCTCCTGTCTCTGACTGTATGTGGAGAGACGAGAAGGACAAGAGCGACGACACACCAGATAGGTTTCCCATCTCAGTGCCATATAGCTGGACGTCCGAGTATTCTATTGTCGACTACGACAAGGATGCCAACGAAGACGGCCTAGACATAGAACTCATCAAATCGTTGTTGAACAAGAAAAATTGGCATCAAATCAACGAGACCGTCTCCCAATCGAGTATTATGGTGGCACCTATGATAAAGCCATACAACGTGGTTCAACTGTGGTACCAGAAGCACATGATTTGGGCGGACATTCAAAGGCAACACTGTAGCGGTGACGATGAAGGACATGTTTCATGCAGTGCTTGGTCCAAGTATTATCGTGTCGATGCCCCTGCGTCCGATGAACCCATCGCATCTTATATGACGAAGATGTTGGAAGATGAGGTGCAGTGTCCAAACGTGGAAAATAGGACCATCTCAGAGCGTCTCCACCTGGATAATGAAGACCCAAAGTCGAAATCTTTCTGGACTTCATTAAAGGACATGCTCTTCTCCAAATGAGGCTAATCTCAATCCTCCTAAAAAAAGGGAGCAGGACTACTTTACGTACATCTATATAGAAAAAGTAAATCAATGAACCTAAAAGTCTCTACGTGTATCATTCTTGCTTGCTCAATACTCGTCTTGAGTTTTGTTGGCCACTGTCGCCCTAACTGAACACTTTAAGGTCTAAATGACTGCGTAAACCCCCTTTAACAGTCTTTTAAGTTCACTTTTAGCACTTTTTATCAGCGTCTGCTTTTTTTTTTACATGTTTTGTTACTGTTTGTTTATTTTCCATTTCAGTTATAGATAATATAACATATGCTTTGAAAAGCAAGAATAAAAAAATATAGTCAGAGTAAAATAAACAAAAGAACAAACACGGTACCTAAAAGGACCTTTCAAGATAAACTGTGGTTTTTGAAAGATGTCATAACAGCGAGACTTGCACTTAAACTCTCGAAGTTATTGTACGTTCATAAAGGATCGAAAGAGTCTATACCGAAAATGCATTCCTTCTAAACAGAATTATAAAGATGACTACAAAGTTAAGTGTTGATATCACTCCCTTATACGTCGAGCCAAGCACTCCCTGGTGTACCTGGAAATTATAGCGCATCGTTGCTTTTCAAATTTTGCCAGTACTTCAATATATCCTTTATACATCAAGTCAAAACCAACGCCTTTATCCCACCGCTTTTTACCAAGAGGACTTGCATCTTGGCCATTCAGGGGAAGCAAGTGCTGTCAGGCTCCTCCTCATTATGTGGCCTCTACTATAGCTGGTTGTCGGTAAGCACTCAGAAACGAGTACCTCCAGATACAAAGCGCCGGATACAAGCACCAAGCCTTTGGATGGCTCCACATCCCTCTATGCCATATAGTTATGCTGTCTGTCCTGTTTTGGAAGGTTCTAGAAGATTTTCTTAGTTTTCTTAATTTTTAATTTTTCAATTTTTTTTTTCATGACGCACAGAAACAATACAAGGTCAAATTGGAGAAAGTAACTAACTATACATCAAACAATATTGAATCTCGAAGAACATATATTCGTTTTGCTAGCCAGTCGAACATATTATATCCAACCAGAAGAAACAGATAAAAATGAGTATCCCTGCTGACATTGCTTCTTTGATTAGTGACAAGTACAAGAGTGCCCTTGACAATGGTAGCTTAAAATTCGTCCAGACTGAAACCAAAAAATTAAAGGATCCAAATACTGGTATGCCATACTTGATTAGCCACATGCCAAGTTTGATAGAGAAGCCAGAACGCGGCCAAACTCCAGAAGGCGAAGACCCATTAGGCCAAGCTGAGGCGGAATTGACAGTTATTCCAGAATTTGGTGGTGCCGATAACAAAGCGTACAAATTACTATTAAACAAATTCCCCGTAATCCCTGAACATTCTTTATTGGTGACAAACGAGTTCCAACACCAAACTGATGCTTTGTCCCCAACTGACTTATTGACTGCATATAAATTGCTATGTTCTTTGGACGATGAAGATTCCGGCAAGAGACACATGGTCTTTTACAATTCCGGCCCAGCCAGTGGTTCTTCCCTGGACCACAAGCACTTGCAAATTTTGGAAATGCCTAAAAAATTTGTTACTTTCCAAGATAAGCTATCTAGTGGTAAGGAACATTTTTTGCCAACTTTCAACTCCGAACCATTACAAGATGCGAAAGTTTCGTTTGCTCATTTCGTCTTGCCTATGCCAGAATCTGAAGAAACTGTCGATGAAGACTTATTGGCCATGTGTTACATCTCCATATTACAAAGAGCTTTAACCTTTTTCCAGGATTGGACAAACGAAAATCCAGAGCTAAAGAAATCTTACAATCTTATGTTAACTAAAGAATGGATTTGTATTGTTCCACGTTCAAAGGCCTTTTCCGATGAAATGAAAATAGGCTTCAACTCCACCGGTTACTGTGGTATGATCTTAACCAAAGACGATGAAGTTTTCTCCAAGATTACTGAGAAACCTGAATTAATTAACGATATCTTATTAGAGTGTGGTTTCCAAAACACTGCTGGTCAAAAACCAAACGAATACAACTACTAAGTCTCTTTTACAAGTACACGTATACACATAAATATGTATATGTATAAATGATAGAAAAAACTTCTATACGTACACGTCTATTCACCTTTTATTTTTAATGACTTTGAAAATTTTTGTTTACTATTCTACATTTCTTTATGTTATAAAACTACATGCAATTAATGCCATAAGGCTACAAATTACCTTATTATTACTTATTATTACTATTATTACTATTTCCTTGAAAAAATATGTCTGAAAAGCCCTAGTTTGGATTTTCTTTTTTTTCTAACTTCGTTATCTTGTCCTTTCTTTTCCAATGCACTGTCGCTCATACATCGACTTTCATTACTTGTTACTACGGTATTGTCCGCTCCGATCGTTTTGAGCGTGTTATTAGCATCATATTTATCATCTTGGGATAAATTAAAGGCCAAATCTCCAGTCTCATTCGAAGCTTTTCTCGGTGAGGTTACCAATGAAGACAAATCAACCATATCGCCTGGTTCACCCAAAAGGATGTCTTTACTAAGCTGTGAGTGTATTTTAACTTGTCCTTCAAATTTAGCGTATTCGTTGCTTTCGTCACCTTCAAACGCGTGGATTCCTTCCTTGCCATCAGGCGTGCAGGATTTGACCGGCGAGTGTTGCAATGGTACATAATTGTCCTTCGAAGCATTTCCTCCGGCGTATCCTCCATCGTTGGCTCCGGTGACCGCAAATGGTATAGACTGAGAATTATTGTTATCGTCTTTCATCATGTCATTGTAAGGGATGTCATAAAGTTTACTCTTGTAGTTGAACGTCGAGTTTATCGTGTTACTATTTCGCCTACCTTTCATATTATCAATTAGGTTACGGTGTTGTATATGCGAAATAGGACTCCCTGATCTTCTTCTTCTTGCCTCTCCGCTAAAGTCCTGCCTTTTCTCAGTGTCTAATGCGCGGTTGAGATGTGAACTCCCACTCTTTTTTGAATAATTATCCTTCCCATTTTTAGTCGTTTCTTTTAGGTCAGTGGTATAATTTTCATTGTTCAAAGTGATGTCTATATTGTTATCATACAAAGATATTGGTGTTGCTGGTGTAAAAGCCAGTCTTGAAGGAGTGTAGGCCAAAGAGGAAGGTGTCATTGTCTGATTCATAGTCGTTGAAATGGCTGACTTCTGTTCTTTTGGAGATTGTGCGTCAGAACTCGCGGTTAGTGGTAACTGTTTTGTATAGTGATAATACCTTTGCTTCTGGCCTTTGATTTTCAATGAATTAAATTTATTAAAATTCTGGGTATTAAAGTTTTGCATGCCATGATTATAATGAGTTGGCGATCCATTTAGGGCTGAATCATCTATTTCAATAGCCTGTTCAGACGTACAAAAAGAAGGCCGCAGTGGAGATAGTAATTCCATCGGTAGTTCTTTCTTGTGTGATTCATTTTTCGATTCCGAATCAATCAGGGAGTCTTCTTCTTCTTTAATCATGGAATTAGAGCTTGCTACACAGTTGCCTTTACCAATCGTAACCTCCAAGTCAGGAGGGGCGGATTCGGATCTTCTGTGAGACTTGAATGACCTGGGCCTTGTCTTCAACGCATCATCGAGATTAATAATGGCATCAGGGACACCCTCAACTGGTGATGAGAAACTTGGCTCTTCACTAATGAAAAACCTAGGACTCGGTGTTTGCAAATTGTCCCCTGGTGATAGCGGATAGAATCTTGGTTCAGGCAAATCTAGCGTTCCAGCGTCTTCATTAGTTTTGAAAGGAAATCTGTTGTAGCGTGTTGGTGACAACATACTCGATGTGGTAGTGGGGGCAGTTGCAGGACAGTTTTCAGGTGATTGCGGAGGTAGAAAATTCGCAATTGTGGCAGACTGGTTTAGAAAGTCGAAATCCCCTGATATGGCTAGTGACCTGCGATGGCGGTGACCTCTTTTTGATGGTGTAGACAAATTATCCATAGGATTAGGTTCTGATAATTGCACATGTTGCGTATTGGGCATTTTTCTATTTTAAGGAAGGTAAAAATTAGTTGTCAGTGGTTTTTATAATGCCAAACTGGATAAAATGAGTGTAGATAGTTGGAAAAATTATTTAGCCAGATGAATGCAGGTAGGTTGTGGCGACCTTTATGAGTTAAGAGTACGCTTTCGGTTCAAAACACGAAAAGAGCTCCCAATCTTTCAACAGTTGACTGCAGTATATCAATACGAGGCAGAAGGGGATAACTGGAAACTTTGTGACGCACGGGTATCAATGTAATACAATAACTGCAGAACTTCGTCTTCTTGGATCTTGTTAATAACTGCTTGAAGGATTACACAGGAAATGCGTGTGCATTTTTTTCTTAAAAATTCCCTTCCTTGAAGATCCCCCTGGTAAAAAAAAGCATTAAATAAGAAAACGCTAACCTTAATCAGATTGGATGAGGAATATAGATGAGAAGTGAACATTTGAGGTTGAATGATGGTAACAAGACATAGAGTAACTGTGCTGTATGATGCTCCTGACGTTATTGGTAGTCACATGAGTCAGAATGACACTCATCTAACTGTTCGAGGTGGTCCTGGTGTGGTTTTACAACAGAGATGGCTATTGGAAAGGACAAAAAGCTTGGACAACTCTACCAAGAGGATCACTTGGAGGCCCAGAGCGGACTTGGACAGAGATTTGAGTGTTATTGAGAACGATTTGAGCACTGGGTTTTCGGTTTACTCGAATTCAACCGACGTTCCAGGAAGATTCATTAGCACCCCAATGTACAATTCATTCCACAGTGAAAACTTCGATATAGAGAAGCATTTACCTTCTGAAATGAATTTGGATATGCTATGGAATCCGGAAGATTTCACCTATGATATAACAGTGGAACCTGCTCAAATTCAAATTGTTGAGTATCGTCCCTTGAAACAGGGTGAAGAATTTACAGTTGGCAAGGCAGAGGATGAGAGACTTGAAGTAGGTGTGTTCTTCGTAGATTCTAGTGATGAGATTGATGTTGATATCGGCGGAATACGTTGTAATTGGGGGATGGACGATGGTAAGCTAGAAAGATGCCAAAAGACCTCTCTACTATACAAACAGGGCCATATTGCCTTCAACCGCTCAACTAAAACGGCACCGTTATACCTCGAGCAACCCATTGGGTTGCATCCAAAGGTCATGATTGATCTCACAGAATTCGAAGAACGTCCACAATGTATGTATTTAATGCACTTGCAATTACCGTTGGAATTGTTTGTCGATAAATTTCAATCTTCACCCTTACTACTCTTTGGTGAACACGACTTAGAATTACCACAGTACTCTCTTCAAGATAAAGCATGGGGATCTGAGAGCATATTTGAATTAAAAGCAAGCACTGTAAATGAAATTACCTTGCATTCTAGGTATATCGAACCGTCCAATAATAGTGCGGACAAATTTGAAGTTGCATTCAGTCCAGAGATTATACTTGCTTGCGATACAGGTGACGATAAAGTATCCCGCAACCCATTTTATAAGAAGGGTTTAGGATATGAGTCTTTCTTCACGGACGACACTCAATTCCGTCATTTGAACACAACTGCGCTTTCTGTGCCAATTCCAAGGCCTGATATGAATGATTATTCCAAGATCAAATACGCCACTTTGTTGTGCTTACTCATCTCTATCATGTATATCCTCTCTAAGATATTTGGTAACAATAAGAAAAAAGTGTCAGTAAAACAGGAATAGAATGATCTTATTGTACACTCGCTTTCTCCGTACGGGAAAGGTAGGTCATCCTAAAAGTTTTCTAATGATTTTTTGGTTAGATCTATGTATATATATGATTATATCTATTATTCTTTCTTCCCTTCTTTTAATATTGTACAGGAGTAGTAATGAAATTATGCTCTTTGATTACTATTATTTCTTATGATGCTTCTTAGCAATACGTCTTAAGGCTCTTTGTTCATTCTTCATGACACCATCAACCATCTTATACTTACCTTTAACACCCTTTGGTCTACCTGCCAAACCCTTGTTCTTACCATAGGCAACAACCAAAGTAACCTTTGGCTTAGCCTGTGGTTTCTTGGTAACCTTACGCATCAATCTAGAAATTTCATCAG
This sequence comes from Saccharomyces cerevisiae x Saccharomyces eubayanus x Saccharomyces kudriavzevii x Saccharomyces uvarum, assembly GCA_009667055.1. Taxonomy (NCBI): domain Eukaryota; kingdom Fungi; phylum Ascomycota; class Saccharomycetes; order Saccharomycetales; family Saccharomycetaceae; genus Saccharomyces; species Saccharomyces cerevisiae x Saccharomyces eubayanus x Saccharomyces kudriavzevii x Saccharomyces uvarum. The sequence goes on from VZXH01000082.1 coordinate 117,796, forward strand.
CCTTATCCTTTTCTGTTTTGTCAGAGTCGTCGTTGATTAAACCTGCCTTCTTTTTAATCTTTTCTAGACGAGCCACAGAACGCATTCTCTTTCTTGCCTTAGCTTCAGCAACTTTCTTGATAGGACGTGCATTCATTGCTTTTATCTTTTCTTTGATTGCCATAGCAGCTTCTTTAGTAATTGGTTTATTTATCTTTGAATGTTCCTTTTCATCTTCTAAGAACCATTCTGGTAGGTGTTCGGTGTCACGGAAAGTATATCTATTGAAACCTTCATCGACAAGATCATGCCTGTTCTTTTGGCCCAATGCCAACTGGTGTGCCAAAGTCATGGCCTCAACAGTGGCAATATCAATATCTTTAGAATGCTTTTCTTTCTTTGTTTGATTTTTTTCTTCTTCAGAATCATAATCGGAATCAAAGTCTTCTGATACATTATCATTGGCCACAATCTCAAAATCGGAATCATCACTTGAACTCTCGTCCGAAGAGTCTGCTTCTTCTTCTTCTTGCTTCTGTATCTCTTGATGCTTCCTCTTCTTACTTAGTTTAGAAAGATCACCAACAGCCTCTGAACTCATCATACCATCGTTAATAATCTGTACTGGTAGATCGGCCTCGACATTATTGAAAATTGGATCGTTAAAGATCATACGGGCTTTGCTGCTCAATTTATGATCACCATCTTCTCCCTTTATTTTACTAATCAAGTTGCTGATGGCTTCATCGCCATCAGAATCTCCTTCGATATCTTCGTCGTCATTATCTTCGATATAATCTTTAGGTTCTTCTTCTTCCTTTCCTACATTTTTCTCATTGAAACCAGTCCATTCTTCTTCGTTGTCACCACCACGTGCTTGTTTGGCTTTAAATTTAGCGTCTCTCTCTGATCTTCTGGACTTGTAATCACTGTACATGGCATTTAATTCAGTTTCTAAATCATCTGCATCACCCGCGGAATTCTTATCCTTGATCACAATATTTTCATCAATGTAAATATCGTTATCTTTAGCTAATTCATCGTCTGTAAAAATCATTCTCTTCTTACCTTTCACCAAATCGTTTAGAATACCAGTTTTTTCTGCAGTTTTCAAATTAAACAACGACTCTTTACCCAGACTTGCAGCTTCGATACCAATATCTGTGGGAGTTATCATGTTCATTTGCATCCTTTGTAGTTCCTTTTGCTTCATTTCATTCTTTCTTCTTCTTTCACGCTTGACGTTTAGACGTTGTTTTTCTTGTAGACCTTGCAAGTCCTTTTCAATTTGCTCTTCTTCTGTTAACGGTACGACTTCAATATCCGTCTTATCTTCATCCTTCAATTCAACACCCAATATATCTCTGGCAATTTTTCTCCATCTCAAAATCATTTTGAAATCTTTCTTACCTAGAACTTTCAAATCCTCAATACATGAATGGAATTCGTCCGTGGTTTGCTTCAGTTTTTCCAAGATCTTCCATTCGTGATCATTCTTATCAACGGTAAGCTTGTTCATTTCTCCAAGCATAGTTATAGGGTCCTCGGTCTTGACAAAGTCCAAAATTGAGCTTTCATGATACAATAAATGATCGCCTTCCTCGTAACCTTGTCTTTTTCTAACCTTCTTTTCAGGATTATAAATCTTAGATTCCATATTCTGTTGTCCATCTGGCAATTCTTCAAAGACTTCCTTTGGATCTAATAACCTTGGATCCAACCTCTTTGGGGCTTTGAAACCTTTACAAACAACGAAAATTTCTGCAGAAACATTTCTTGATGCTGGTGGTTTTGTAGCTTCCACTTTTTCAAACAACTGTTGGAAAACCCAAATCAATTTATTATAATCCTTTGATCTAAAGATCTTGGTGACAAACGTACCATTCACAACCAAATTTTCCGCAGCCAACTTCAAAGCTTGCAAGGTTAATTGGGATTGGGTGAAAGCATCTTGAACCCAACCCAAACCAACATTAGGAGCACCATCATGTAACACTGTATCAGCCTTCCAGGTCTTCATATAGCCTCTCAATTTCGATCTACAATCTTCGGTGGTAATATCACTTTGAAAAGTAATAACGTTAGGCATCGACTTCATTGGAACAATATCCACACCAATAATCAATGAGTTAACAGGACATAGCTTGGATGCAACTTGACACCACGAACCAGGAGCAGCACACAGATCGATAACAACCTTCGATTTTTCTAAGAAATGACCATATTTTTCATTAATTTGGATAATCTTAAAGGACGAACGAGCACGATAACCTTTCTCCTTGGCTAGATAATAGTATCTATCTAAACGACCCTTACTATTCTTCTTCTGTGTCTTACCCATTCTTGCCAATTGCTTCTATCTCCTTGAATTCAGACACTAACTTAAACTAGAACAAGTATTTAAAAGAATCTATCCTCTACTACTTCTTATTAAACACTATTTGCTAATTTTTCAAAATGGGCATCGCAAAAAAATTTTCAAGAGAAAAAGAAACAAGGGCGGTAACCCGGATTAGTGCTCTATTTGGCACAGCAAGGCCCGGTTTGAGTAAAATAATATAATTATCAAGGTTTTAATGAGTCCGTATATCGACAATAAACACCCTCCAATCAGAGCTAATTGTACAGGCATTGGAAATATGCTTTCTATCTTTCTTCTCTTCTTTGCGTCGGTTTTTAGGCTCTCACCCTCTAATCTAAAACATTAAGCTGAAAAGGTTCGTGAAGATATTAAGTAGCCCGTCTCTTTTCGTGCATCAAAATGCTTTACTATTGCCAGACTATTTTTAGTGCCAGTGCTCTTTTTAAATTGTTGGCTTGGCCAGGCAAACACAATAATTTCCTCTTGGTTTCTGCCCCCTGAGGCGTCAACTTTTACAGTCGAACGTCCAGGTAGGCTAAGTTATTATAGTATTTTGTGAAATATTTATTTAGGAGGCCAAAATATTTTTTGAGTATAATTTATAATATTTTTATTAAGTAAAATAGTAAAAACAGAACAAAACCAAGAGCAGCATCAGAAACGTAACCATTTTTGTAAAAAAAAGCACACACTTGCAAACACTTGCATATTCAGTAATGGTAATGAGCAACAAGTGTCGAAGTTTGTGCTTGCAAATCTACGCACGCAGCCTTTTTTTCTCTATTCGTTCAGCGTCGTGTAAATTTCCTAATACAGTAATTACACGATGCACGCTGGCCAAAAAAAAAAAGTTCAAAAGTTTTCGTGGTTTTTGTTTATTCGAAAAAGTTTTCCTGTGTTCCAACTCCAAGCCCAGTGTTTATTTGTTTATTTGTTTATATTTTTATAGAGCTGTTTATTTATTTACAACATTCACAATGTCTATACGTATTTTACAATTTCTGTCACTCCAACTAGTAAACCTGGCGCGAGTTCTTGTTTGGCATAATGTTCACTAAACCATTGTTTTTATCATGAAATTTGCTCACTAATTACCTTAAAAAGTGCACAGCACCCTACAATAGGTAGCAGGCATGGAACCTCACTGGTGAGAATAACGCCATCATCCTGGAGGTTGCACAACAAAATCAAAAAATCACTGAGGGCTTTAAGGAAACAGAACCCCCCTCAAAAAACTTATATATGACGGAAATAAAATAGTTGCGTACAACAAACGAGAAAACAGAACATTGAAATGGTAAATTCACTTGGTGTCGTCCATAGTAAAAATGAAAAAGAAATTTAATTGATTTTGAGTGCGATTCTTCAAGTCTCAATTGCACAAAAGCTCAATAGAAAGGCATAATTTGTTAATGATGAATAATGAAAACATAGGTGACTGGGCATATGTATATGCCACAACTCTTACGGTAAAAATTTTACTAACTCAAAAAAAAACTCTTTGATCAGTGTGTATTGGATTTGTAAAACCAGTTTACTGCTTCAGTAAGGGTGATTGCAACTATAATCACCACGACTGTACAATGTGGCTGTGTAATCAAGGAAATCACGGCATTTTTTGTTCTGATATGTGCACTCTATAAACTTTGTAAAAATATTGATTATTCGCAAAATATCTTGTGTAGTCATTAGAAAGGGTACTTTACTGTCACCTTGAGTTTCTAAATCACAAACCATAGGACATCACTGTATTGTGTCTTTCGTATGTTCTTGGTAAACACATCTTGGAAATGGATTTTTTTCTGAGCAATAAAATGCTGAAAATAAATGCTTTATTAATGAACCATTATTCTATTAACTTTGTATGATATTAATCTAAAACGAAGTTAGAGAATTTTCTAAAAGTTGTAGAGATTGTTTGTTTACTCATTTTTTTCTACTATAAACAAATAAACAAAATAAACAAACAAACAAAAGCAATGGTAAACAAACAACGTAAATATTTTCAATTGGAAAATGTGTATTCAGATTTTGAAAACATTTGAAAGCAAAAAACTTCCAAACAAACAAACCTCCAAAAATCCGAACGTGTAAACAAACTTATCAATAAACAAATAAACAAATAAACAAATAAACAAATAAACAAACAAACAAACAAACAAACAAAGCCTATTTGTTTTTTTTGCGCTTATACTTGAATTTATGCGAAAATATCATGTAAACTTCCTATTTCGGTAATTACATGGCTGGAAAGAGAACACGCCAAAAAAACGAAAAGCAGAAAAAAAAGTTAGGGCAATGGAGCAGTATAGTGTTTGTTTACTCTATTGGTCAACTGCGATTGTTTGTTTATTTACTTTTCGAAATTGTGTAGCTGTGTTTGAAGTATATGCTCATGCGAATTTGGTTCGAATATGATTTGTAATGAAAGAAAATGCAAATATTATTGTTTACTTATTTATTTATTTATTTGTTTATTTATTTATTTAATGGAGCTTAGCAAAGAGGCATGCTGATATTTTATTGTGCTTTTTGCACTGGACTTCTTGGCCTTAACAACTCAATTTCGTTTTTTAATGGAATGTTAGAACCTAAATTAGCGATTTCTTCTTTGTATCTCTTAGGTGAAAAATTATCTAACATAACGTCTGGACTCACTATAACCCAACCCGGTCTTACTCTCACAGGGGTTTCGTATCCCGTTCTTGCGGGGATGATATGTAATCTTCTAGTGGCGGTAGAGAAATTTTCTGCAATACGGTATAGGTGCGATGGCACAGCGCCGTTCGTGGTGTCCTCCGTTTCGATACTTAAATCGGTATCCACGTTACAATGAATCAAATGGCCATCCGTAGACCTTCTTACTGTACCTGTGATACACATCCAACAATGCCATTGCATTTTTTCCATCAATGTTTCATCGTCCTGGTCTAAACCTGGATAAAACGGGGATTTCTTGTCTATAGGGACAAAGACCAACTCTTCACTTCTTCTAAACTTTTTGGCCCAAACTTCGTTGTTTAAGAGTTTCGTCAGTTCGTTAATCTTTTGAGAATTGGCCCAGATGAAGAGAAAACCCGGTTTCGAGATTAATTTATCCAGGGGAAGTTGAGTCAAAATGGGATAAATAAACTGATTTTCCGTTAGGCAACCAATCATCACCACATCAAATGTCAGGTTCTCATTCTGTATCCAATGGTTTAATGTTGGAACGATGGAGTCTATGCCGATTTTACAACCAAATGGTGTAGTGGCAAACTGATTGATCTGTTTGGCCTTTGCTTGAAATAGTTTCTGTAGTTTTGGATACCCATCAACTCTGTTTTCGATATTAGTGACGTGTTGCTGTGGTAGCGAGTTGCCGTGAATGTAGTTATTCGAATAATCGTTTGTATGGAAGTCTCTTGATGGTTTGAACGATACGTGTTTGGATTTCATTTCTGTATTTTCTTGATTGGGCCCTTGCAGATGACTGTTATTGTTGATGCTTCTATCTTGGTCATAACCTGAATCTTGAAATGCCATTTTTTAGTTTTATAGTCTCTTCCCTTCTGTTTTATAATCGTTGTTGTTGTTCTTCTATCGCGATAATTTTTAACTAAAAGTTTTACTTAAAAAGTTGAAACAAGTTGATGTCGCAAGGTGAAACTCGGAAGTGACGAGGGCTGAAACAAGGGCAAAAGAAAAGACAGCGCTGGGCTGTTCAAATGAAGGGCCAAGACGTTTTAGAGTTTTGACACCAAATTTGATTTCGTTTGAAGGTGCAGCCCAAATTAATTTTTCCCTCTTTCTGTCTTTACCATACTATTTATTATAAACGCTGTTTTATGCTCTTACCAGGCTCTTGAACAAGAAATATCTTTTAAAATCACATTTATGTAGAGTACCGATACAGGAGATTATGTCCCATATGTAAAGGTGTGAACAGCAGGCAGGTGGTTTCTTTCTTGCTAGTTGTTCGTTCTTGCTATACTAAAAAAAGGAAACCATTCAAAAAATTCGCGAGAAATGAACTTAAGGTTCGACTCCAACTTCCACAGCTAAGAAGGCCTGGATGAAAGCGAAGGAAGGAAAGAGAAGGTGAATGGTTCCCAAGGAAAATGCCGGTGAGATCGGTGGAAGAGACCCATGGACAAAAGTTTGGAATGGCGTAAGCTCGTTGTTGGATTTTTTTGCAGTATTGGAAAACCTAGGTGTGGTCGATGATAAATTATACTTGAGTGGGATACTAAGGAAGGTCTGGTTATGCTATTCATGGATCTCTGTGGTCAGGTGCGTATGGAAACTGATCAAGTTGTGTAGGGTGAAATTCAAGATTAACGAACGGCTGAATGGCCAGGGGAATGGGCTAATAAAGGAGAAATTGATAAATTTTGGTAAAATGTATAATGACCAAATCAAACAAATCACAGCCAATTTGCTTCAAGATTTAAGCTACTTAATGGTTCTAATTTATCCTGGGACGAGGTTATTTAAAAGACTATCAAATGTAATAACACTTTGTAGAATAATTATATAATTTTACACATGGACCCTTTTAATTTTGTAATCCCAATTCCTTTAAGAAGGCATCCTTGGAAGGTTCTCTTCCCAAAAATTCTTTCAAACTATCATTAATATCACGAAGACCACCACGGGCCAACACGATATCACGGTATTGTATACCATTCTTTGTGTTTAGGGGATCCTTGGCAAATTTGGTATGATACATATCAGTAGCAAATACCTCTGCCCATAAGTAACCATAATAACCGGCAGAGTAAGAGTCTGACATGATGTGACCGAAGGAAGCATATCCCTTGGATAAAGTACCACCATTGGACATCAAAGAAATGTCTTGTCTTAATTGATTCCAGGTATCACAAATTGATAAGTTTTGTAAGTCTTTGCAAGAGTGCACTTTCATATCAAATAACCCAAAATGTAGTTGTCTTAAAGTAAATAAAGCACCATTAACATGTTTGGTTTTTATCAATGAATCGATCAAGGGTTCTGGGATTTTTTCGCCAGTCTTATAATGCGATGATAGATGCATCAATTCATTTTTGTTCCAGGTCCAAAATTCCAACATTTGAGAAGGTGCCTCTACAAAATCCCATGGAACAGACCCAGGACCATTAAACCTCGATTCCTTGTTTTGACCCACTAGGTCATGAATACCGTGACCTAATTCGTGGAAAAATGTTACGATCTCGTTATGTTTCAACAAAGAAGGTTTATCCTTCGTGGATTTGGAGAAATTACAGACTAATGCAGTGACTGGATACGACCTCGTAGTATCGTTGACCATGAATGATGAGGACAAACCAAAGTTGGCTGCATGGCCATATTTACCATCGCGAGGATGTAAATCGAAATAAATCCAACCAATGAACCTTGGTGACTTGGGGTCATCCATATTCCATACGGCTAATTGCTTAACGTCCTCATGCCAGACAGATTTCTCTTGAGGGTTTTTAGTTTCGATAAATTTCAAGTTGAACAGAGTTTCGTAAATTTGTAACATACCAGTAATTGTAGTCTCCAGGGGGAAAAATTCAGAGATTTTCTCCAAATCCACATTGAAGTTCTCTAACAAATATTTATTGTCGTAGTAACGGTGGTCCCAGATGTAATAGTTTGGATCTTCATCCTGGTTGCGTTTCTTGACGTCCTTGGCCTTCATATCTTGCAGGATTTGAAGCTCCTTTTCGCCCAGTGGAATTAGCTTTTTCTTCAAATCATTCAAAAAATCCATTACCGTAGTGCTGTCTTTGGCCATTTTATCGTATAGGTTATAGTTGGCATACGTATCGTAGCCCAACAGAGAAGCCACTTCATCACGCAATTTCAAAGTGTCCAACAGTATGGCCTCATTTTCAGAGACTTTATTTTGGTCAGCTAAGAAGGCTTGCTTTCTGGTCTGGGAGGAGGATGCAAGTTTCATCACGGGGAAGATGTCCGGGTATTTGAAAGTGACTTTATACAAAGTCTCGTTGCTATCTTTACCAGATTCAATTGTTTCAAGCTGCGCCAAGATGGAGTCGGGCACGCCTTCTAGTTGCTCTTTGGTGAAAGTAATGAATTCCTTTTGTTCACCGAGATTCTTGGAGAAATTGATGGAGTTGACAGAGATTTTCTTTTTGATCTCTTTGACCTTCAAACGGTCAGGCTCATCCAGTTCCAGACCGGAATGAATGTAGTCCTTGTAAGACTTCTCGATGTATCTAAACGTCTCCCTTTCGATGGAATCCGCCTGTGATTGAGCATCTTGCCAGACTCGAGCGAACTGCAAGAAGACGTCGTGGCGCAGCGATAAATCGATGTTCAATTCGTCCAATTTCATCGAGGAGTCCACCGACGCATCTCTGATCTCTTTATCAGAGGACACATGCTGCAAGAAAGTCAGCTGGTTGATGATCGGGCCCAATTCATTTTCGAATTTCATAAACGGTTCCACAAAATTGGTCACAGCGGGACTCTCCACCTGACTCATGGAGTCGTAGAACTTATTGCTCTTTTCGATAATTTCCTTCGTCCTGCCGCTGATGTCGTTGGGAGTAAACGACCAACTGGGCGGGGTCTGAGGAGCAGTGGGGAAGCTAGCAGTGGTGGTCATTGAGGATAGAAAACGGGTATACAGAAGCGGTGTGATGACAGGCGAGGCGAACCAGTTCTTGCATAACAACAATCGCATCTCCAAGTACTCCCTTTCATAAGCTTCCCACTCAACAAATCACTTTCTCTTCCACCAAATTTCCCATTTTCCTTAAAAAGGTGGCAAAAATCGCGATTTAACCGCCGTCCCGCTCGTCGTGCGCGATGTAGCCATTAATGGTTCATTTCCACCCTCAGGGAGGACCAATATGGCAATAACTAAGCATCATGTGGTCTTTAATCTCTGTATGAACGCCACAAACATATAAGTATGCCATTTAGAGAACGATGTACTGTCTTATTGGCTTCCTCTGCGACTCTGACCAATCAGCGGCTATTGCTCTCGGCCGGGTGCCCCATTCCGTTTTCCCTTTTAAAGGGCTTTAAAAACAACGATAATACCATATTAAATTGCTACTATGCGGGTTTACGTTTGCGTTTGCGTACAGAGTAAGCAAGCACGCATTACGTACTATGTCCGAACAAGCACAAGCACCAGCACCAGCAAAAAGCACACCCTCCACCAATTCCAACGAGAACGGCAGCGCCGTGTCCACAGTCCTCGACGCCAAGTGGGACATCGTCCTGTCCAATATGCTGGTCAAAACTGCCATGGGCTTCGGCATTGGTGTGTTCACTTCAGTGTTGTTCTTCAAACGCCGTGCGTTCCCCGCATGGCTGGGCATTGGATTCGGTGTTGGCAGAGGTTACGCTGAGGGCGATGCCATCTTCAGGTCCAGCGCCGGGCTCAGATCCTCGAAGGTTTAGTCCTAGACGGCGACGCTTTACATATATTCAAAAAGAAAAAAAAAAACTAGTATATTATTTCCTCTATATGTATATATTTACGTAACTTTCACCACCCCCCCCTATAAGGAAAACCCAGATATCATCTCAATCTGCTTCAGCATGCTGTCGTTAGTCTTTGACTTTTCTGTTTCAATATGTTCTCGTACTTTGGAGTCCCTAGCCTGGTCCTTGACCAGCTCCTCGGCTTCCAGAGTGGACCTAGTCTTCTTCTTGTCCAGATCTTGCTTGCTTGCCTCCTTTAACAGCGTCGGTATCATTGTTTCGCTGCTTTTGTTTAACCTCTCCACTTGTAACTTAGTTCTTTTCCTCTCAGCGGTGCTGATCGGCCTCTTTTTTTGCTGCTTCTTGCCAACACCACCGTTCTTGCCTTGAGTCTTCTTTCTCATGCTGCTCTTGCCCATTTTCTTCCTTCTGAATGTCTTTGGTTTGTTGTACCTTATTATGTGATTATTGCATATTTGAAAATTTTTTTTATATTTTTGATTTTTCTTAGCGATGAGATATGAAAATTTTCAAAATTAAAGAGATGATGAGGTTACTACAGAAGGGCAGTGAAGAGAATAAAAACCAATACATAGCCCCAGAATAACAAACGATGGTGTCTACACATAACAGGGACAAGCCTTGGGATACCGATGATGTTGATAAGTGGACGATAGAGGAGTTCAAAGAAGAGGACAATGCCTCTGGTCAGCCTTTTGCTGAAGAATCCAGTTTCATGACTCTATTCCCTAAGTACAGAGAGAATTATTTGAAAACCATTTGGAACGATGTGACAAGAGCCCTAGACAAGCACAACATTTCGTGTGTTCTGGATTTAGTCGAAGGTTCTATGACCGTAAAAACCACAAGAAAGACGTACGACCCCGCTATTATCTTGAAAGCTAGAGACTTGATCAAATTATTAGCCCGGTCAGTCCCCTTTCCACAAGCTGTTAAGATTTTGCAAGATGATATGGCCTGTGACGTTATTAAGATCGGAAATTTTGTCACTAACAAAGAGAGATTCGTTAAGAGAAGACAGCGTCTTGTGGGTCCTAATGGTAACACACTAAAGGCTTTAGAGCTTCTAACCAAATGTTATATCCTGGTACAAGGTAACACGGTAAGTGCCATGGGCCCCTTCAAAGGCCTAAAGGAAGTCCGCCGAGTCGTGGAAGACTGTATGAAAAATGTTCATCCCATCTATCATATTAAAGAGCTGATGATCAAAAGAGAGTTGGCCAAGAGACCAGAACTGGCTAACGAAGATTGGTCGAGATTCTTGCCCATGTTCAAGAAGAGAAACGTTGCTAGAAAGAAGCCTAAGAAGATCAGAAACATCGAAAAGAAAGTCTACACTCCATTCCCACCTGCTCAATTACCTAGAAAGGTTGATTTGGAAATTGAAAGTGGTGAGTATTTCTTAAGCAAGAGAGAAAAGCAAATGAAGAAACTAAATGAACAAAAGGAAAAACAAATGGAAAGAGAAGTCGAGAGGCAGGAAGAAAGAGCGAAGAATTTTGTTGCTCCGCAAGAAGAAGCATACAAACCAAACAATAACTAATTTTCATCACTACCGCAATATGTATACATACACACAAAGATATATATTTTATCTACCTACGTATCTGTTTAACTCTTTACTAGAAAATTTAGCTATTCTTCTTTGACGCGTCATGGAAAAATACTACTTTGAAGCGCGTTTACTGAATATTATTTTCAAGGCATCTCATGTTACGATTATATCAAAAACTAGCAAACAAACATACTATCCCATAAGTACTCAGCACCATATATTGTCAACAATGGATGATGCTTTAAATGCTCTGTCGTCGTTGACTTCGAAAAAAAGAGCTACCACATACAAGAAAGTTGCCAGTCCTATACTCGATGAAAATTATGATACTGATGGTAATCTCCCAATCGATGGGATGAATGCTCCGCCAGCATTAACGGGGAACGGGTTCCTGTTTGGTAATGCTACATTAAACCGTGTTAAGAACAGACTAGAAGGTAGGAATGAACTGGGACAAGATGGGCAGGATAAAGAGAATGAAGATGAAGATGTTTTCTCGACTCAATTGATTGCTAATCTTTATGATGGCGGTGAAGAGTTGGAGTCCAAAAGTAATGGAGATAAAAACAATCAAAAAGTTAACGTGTCCTCATTTACGCAAACGCAAAGGATACCGGTCAGCATAACTCAACAAAATAATGAGATTAATGTGCCTATACATTCTATCAATGAGGGAGAGCCCACTCAAAAAGCCAAAAATCGTGGTTCCGTTATCACGACTTCGCAAACACAAGCAATTCCTTTTACAACAGCACAGATAACACAAAAAACTACTCAATGTCTAAATAACCACGGTGCAACTTCGCAAACTCAGCAGATTCCGCCTACAAAGCCAAGTGAAGCACAAACCCAAGCCGATGTGGCCACAGCTAATGATTCAGATACTCAGCAGAAAGTTCCTATGTTGACAACTGAAACAAGCCCGTTATTCCAAACAGTCCCAGACCAAAGCCCCTCGACTCAAATGAACACACCACCGCCAACTGTGCATGACGATAGAACCCAAATGGATACTGTGGCACAGACTATGCAAGATAAAGTACCGCCTACACTGAAGATCCATGAATTACAGAGCGAATTGGCCCTAGAAGATTTTAATAGGAAAAAAGCTCAAAATACCGAATACAGGAAACTGCAAAAGACCATACCAATAGTGAAGAGATTTTCAAAAGAATCATTTCTTGCTGATTTCGATAACTCGTCCTCAGATGAAGACACAAATTTTAAATTGGAAAGTTCGCAGCCAAAACAACAACAAAATGGATATGAAATGATTGACATCAGCCAATCCAATCCACAACCTGCTGAAAAAGAAAATAAAAAAGATAAGAAAGTTCCCTTATTAAGTACTTATGCTAACAATCTAAAACGGGAAATTGATTCGTCAAAATGTATCACTTTGGACCTTGACAGCGGTAGTGACAAAGATAACGATAATCATATGGATACTGATAAGTTAAACGAAGATGAAAGTGCTTTACCAATATCCCAATTGTCAAAGGCCACAATATTTAACTTGAAGGCTAGACTATCCAAGCAAAATCAAAAACTGGCTCAAGGATCCAATAAAAATAAAGACTTTAAGTCAGATCACAACAAACTGATCAACACATTAAGGAAGGCTAGTAGAAAACAGATTTTGGATCATCAAAGAGAAATAGTTGAAACGAAGGGGTTCAAATTGGAAGATATGGTCAAGGAAAAGGAAATAGTGGAGGACTTGCTAGAACAAGAAATCCTTAGAAATAAAAAAATCAGGCAAAAGGAGAAGAAAAAGGAAGAATTAGAAAACAACGGTTTCAAGTTGAATTCCCATGATTCAGACTCAGATTCCGGATCGGAGTCTTCTAAATTTGCATTGAGTGATAATGAGATAGCTGATTATGAATTATCTGGTAGTGAAAATGAAAAGGGTGGAGATACTGATGATGGGGAGGAAGAGGATGATAATATCACAAACAAAAAAAAGCCGTACCGCACAAAACACATCCTAGACGAATCGGACTCTGAGGTTGAAGATGAACAGAAAATGGAAGTCGAAAAAAACGTTGAAAACGTACCAAAAAGAAACGCCATTGATTTAGGCCATTATGGTAATAATATCGACGTAGATGGCAGCAACTCATTTCAAGCAGCTATTGTTTTAGACACGCAACAAGTTGGTGAAATAACTACCCAGACCAAAACGACAGAACATGAAGATGACGAGGGAGAAGAAGAGAAAGAAGAGACGGACGACAATGACGACGACGACGACAATGACGACGACGACAATGACGACGAAGTTAGTGAGGCAATCCGTCGCGAACTAATTGATAGGGAAAAATCAGAACGGAGACAAAAAGAAAAGGAGCAAGCTACTAAACTAAAAGAGTTGAAGAGCAAGGGTGTTACAAACTTTTTTGAAATGGAAGCCGAAGAATCCGAAGATGAGTGGCATGGTGTTGGTGGTGCCGATGGTGAAGGGTCTGATGAATATGATTCAGAAGTAGAAAAAATGATTGATGATTATTCCAAGAACAAGTTTAATTCGCATGAAATCAGAGAAATGCTGGCAGCAGAAAATAAGGAAATGGATGTAAAAATGATAAACAAAATTCTTTATGACATAAAAAATGGAGGATTCCGTAATAAAAGAGCCAAAAATAGCTTAGAGCTGGAATTGAGTGATGACGAAGATGATGTACTACAACAATATCGTCTCAAGAGGAGAGAATTGATGAGAAAAAGAAGGTTAGAAATTGGAGATGACACTAAACTGGTTAAAAACCCGAAGTCTAAAGCATTCTTTGAAAGTATGGTAGAAGATATTATGGAGTTTAAAAACCCATTTGGAGCAGAAAAAGAATCCGATCAAGATGTCACTAGTACTGCTACAGATTTGGATACTCAGGATAATGATAACACAAAACCTGGTGATAATACAAGTAATAATGAACATAACAAACATGTAGGCGATAAGAGTAAGAAACTTATCATATCTGAGGATTTCGTTCAGAAAAGTTTATCTTTTTTGAAAAGCAACAATTACGATGAATTTGAAATGGACAGGGAGCTGGCGAGAATACAGCATGGAAACGGCGAAGGAGATGTTGTAGATTTATTTACCCTAAAACAGCATAGTTCGATAAAATCGTTTACGAACTCACAAACAAATTCATTAAGTTCTAGGACGATGAACACAGTGATTAATTTAGAAGAACATACAGAAGGCAACGATGAGGGAGAAAACGGAGATCAATCGTTAATTGGTGGATTCAAACATCCATCAGTAATCAAATCATTTGCATCTAGAACAGATATCAATGATAAGTTCAAAGAAGGTAATAAAACAGTCAAGATTTCCAAGTCTTATAAGACAGTGGGAAGTTCAAAGGCGTCTATCACATATATGGGGAAAACAAGAAAATTAATGGCACCAAAAAGGAAAACAGAGGAGAATCATCATCCTAACCATATTAAAAAATCGAAGACGCAGAAGAGTAAACTTTTTGAAAATGGGCAAGACAGCTTTGACAGTTAGAAGTGGCACATATTTTAAAATTTACTATGAACAAAGCGCTGCTCCCTTCCATAGATTGAGGACGCAGTAGTGTTATGATTAACATTTTATAAAGTATTTTTTTAAAAGTCTTAATAATACAAAATATACAAAAAACTTAAGGAAAATCGGGGTAGGAATAGTAAAAGAACAAACAAACGAATAAGTAAGAGGAAGAAAGAAGGAAGATATCGATTACAACAGCAACTCTGTATTCAAAGCGTCTTGTAATTCCTCTATGGAGACTCCCATATCCATGAGGTTATTATTATGTTCCGGCATTATATGGGGTGGTATTCGGTCATCATTCAAATCTGAACTCTTTTTGCCCTTTTTATTTTGAAAGGACTCAGATATTGTCGATAACGATGAATTGAACTTATCCAAGAAGGACGTATGTTTGAGATTGGTGGATTTCTGCTTCACCACAATTCTATCGGGCTGAGCAATGAATGAAGACAACAACGCCTTTGAGGTTGGAGCACGGGACCCGTTGCGTTTAGGAATCATTGACGCAGCCATCTTTGGACGGTAGTTCACTTGTACATTGGATACCGAGGTTCCAAATGTTGGATTCGATGGTTTAAAGAATGGGAAACTTCCTAATGAGAGAGACATAGCGGGAGCTGGTTTATTAGACAATATACTTTCGTGCGAATTGTACCTTCTCAAAGGCTCAAACTCAGCACCCTTGGTAGCCATATCCATATGAGAAGGAGTACTTATATTGGGTAGGATAATTGTGTCTTGGTCAGAATCTAAATCCTCGTCATCCATTTCATCGAAAAAAGTCAAGGAAAGTCTCTGCTTATTTTTAAAGAAAGATTCATATGCATCGGTTGAAGAGGGCTTTTTACTCTTGTTCAAACCAGTGTCATGCGATTTGGCAGCACGCAGAGTGTGAGCTTTGCCAGGTTGCTTTTTAGGTGAACACGGTAAAGAGTTTGTCTTGGAAGGGCACTCGACATCATTAATGGGGTTAAAGACTACTGACTTTTTTGGAGGTTTCGATGGAGTCACTACACACAGACGCTGCCTTTCAATGATCTTCAATGGTCGAGGCTGGAATGAATCCAGACTACTCCTAGTGGATTGCGACTGAGGCGAATCGTTGGATGCTTTATTTGGGACAGTCGCCAGATCGTTCAACCTCACAGTAATGTCCTGGAATTCATGAACCAGATCTTCTATGCGTTTATGCTCATTTTCCTCAGTGTTCAATCTGCGCCATTGTTCCTTGCTCAACTTATCCCGAACGGATTCTGATCTTACATACAAGGAGTTCAGTTGAGACATATATTGATTGTACTGTTGGGATAGCTTATCCAGTGAGTCCCGATCTGATGGCTCGCATACCGATGATCTCTGCTGGCGCTGTATCCAGAGATCTAATTGCAGAATAGCCTCTTCCGACCTCGTGAGAAGTCTCTCCGTAATATCTTCTAGGGCCTGTGTCGCCATTGATAGATGAACACTTACTTTCCTGCTCAAGTTGTGCCTTGTCTCTCACAACGCATTTCCTAAATTCCTAAGCATACTGTATTGTTTACATTCTAATCAGCAGCAGAATGGTCATACTATTTTTCTTTTTCTTTTTTCGCGAAGACTCGTCACCGCTTACGGAAGGCCGGTGAGTCGTCCGTGCGGAATCGCGATTCCGCACGGACGGCCCTCGTAAGGCGCTTCAGCGGAAATGGAACTCCACTCGGTGACATTAAATAGTGCCAGCTTTATCAAATATTTTACGATGAGATAAGATAAAAAGGGACAATGGTGGAGAAACAGAGATATATAAATGGGGACAAAACACCGAAGACCAAGAATGGCGTTCTTATCGTCTCACTTCTCAGTACCTAAAAAGTGCAACGCCAACCTAAAGAATGTCTATAGTTTACAACAAAACACCACTATTACGCCAGTTTTTCCCTGGTAAGTCGCTGGCACAGTTTTATTTGAAGTACGAATGTCTTCAACCAAGCGGCTCTTTTAAAAGTAGAGGTATTGGTAACTTGATTTTGAAGAATGCCATCCGGATTCAAAAGAATGGTAAGAGGTCCCCTCAGGTTTTTGCTAGTTCTGGCGGTAACGCAGGGTTTGCCGCTGCTACAGCATGCCAGAGACTATCTCTACCATGCACAGTGGTGGTGCCCACAGCAACAAAGGAAAGAATGGTGGAGAAAATTAGGAACACCGGTGCTCAGGTTATCGTGAACGGTGCTTTTTGGAAAGAAGCAGATACCTATTTGAAAACAAACGTCATGAACTTAATAGACCATCAAGCTGTTGAACCAATTTATGTTCATCCCTTCGATAATCCTGATATTTGGGAAGGACATTCATCTATGGTAGACGAAATTGTTCAGGACCTGAAATCTCAGCGTGTTCCCATGGAGAAAGTCAAAGGTATAGTCTGTAGTGTTGGTGGCGGTGGTTTATATAACGGTATTATCCAAGGTTTGGAAAGGCATGGTCTAGCTGATAAAATCCCCATTGTGGGAGTGGAGACGAAGGGTTGCCACGTTTTCAACACTTCTCTAAGGATTGGCCAACCAGTTCAGTTTAAAAAGATCACAAGTATTGCTACCTCATTAGGTACCGCTAATATTTCCAATCAAACTTTCGAATACGCCCGCAAATATAACACCAAGTCCGTTGTCGTAGAGGACAAGGACGTCATAGAGACGTGTCTGAAGTATTCACATCAGTTTAATATGGTTACTGAACCGGCATGTGGTGCCGCATTGCATTTGGGTTATCATACTGACATATTGGAAACAGCTCTAGACACAAAATTAGCCGCGGATGACATTGTCTTAATTATCGCATGCGGGGGATCTTCTAATACCGTACAGGATTTGGAAGAAACATTGGCTAGCATGAAAAAAGAAGGCGTCCCTGCAATTGAATTGGCCGATAACTTCATCTTTCCCGAAAAGATTTCTTCGACTATTTTAAAAAGTGCTTAAAAAATTTACGGAATTTTGCTCTCCAAGCTTTTTACACAAGTAAGTGTTTATATAAACAATTAATCATGGTACAAAATCTTATGTATCGATATAGAACTTAAAAAAACAATAATGTATGCCTCGCCTAAGTCATTTAATTGGACTCAAATCAGACCTAATGCCGTCCCCCCATTATTCTCAATAAAAGCGGTAAAATTAGAACATCTTATCCAGTGTGTGGCATGTGGGTAGTAATTATGCTTGACAATTGAGAGTTTCATGTACTTGTTAGTTTTTCAATGAAAAAAAAAGTACGAAAACCGCAATATAGGCCCAAAGAAGAGTTTTTGGAAAGAGGCAACAAAGCTATTTTAGTTTTTATGCATAACAAGAAATTTGCTCTTTGTAACAACCGAAAAAAAGACTGGGCTCATAGTGAAGTACATAAAATCTCAAAAAAGACCACTATGCATGAGTGGCAAAGGTGTATCTTTTGTGTATGGTATAGAATCATATTTATGACTGTTGTAGTATCATCTTTAATATAAGATGTAGACGATGATGAAAAAGGAGCTGAACCGCAATTTAGTGTTACAGTATATGTTTCAGTAGAAACTTGGGGTGAATGGCCTTGGTTACATCCAAAAGAAAAATCAAATAATTTTGCCGCAGATTCTCAATTCCACAGTATTACTGGTAAACATGCTGTTAACTTTCTATTCGAAAGCGAAGTGTACCTTTTCTTTTTCATTATACCTTGCTTTGTATATAACGTGAATGCATACAACAAAAAATCGTTGTATTTACATATATTCAGCAGACTCTTTCTATACATATGAACGCACTAGTGATTCATGTGGAATGTTGAAACCGGAAATATAACTGGAGTCTCATACTACTTGATATAAAGATTCGGAAAGTATCGCAATGTTTATAAATGAATATATTTCATTACCATATGAAGGTCCATATACATCGAAAAAAAGTCGCCGGACATGACCTCACAGTTTATTGGCCACAATTATAGCACGTATGATGATAACAAAATATTTGATTGATGAGTAAAATGGCAACATCCTACATGTTCTTTATAGAAATCACTGGGATTAAGAGACCATGCTCTTAATGTTTGTTTCCTTACTTGTTCATTTGAAAATTTACTAAAAAAAAATTTAATTTTGTATCAACAAACAATAAATCATTGAGGATTTATCATTAAACGATAGCATACATTGTAAGGGATTTGTGGTTCAACCTTACTGAAAATGTCTACTTAACATGCCCTTTCTTTAACTTATCAAAAGATACACTTTCAACCTGCATTATAGTATTTGTATTATTCATGTTCTATTACTTTTCAACCTTCTATTGCAATCTTAGAGCGAATGGAACGAAAATCAATTTCAGAGAGCAATATCAGTCTCGATTTTTTCATTCACCCATAACCTGCTTATATATCACGTTATTATTTTTTTTTCGAGAAAAGAAAAATGGTAATTAATCATTTGGAACGTTTTTATTACATCAGAAAACCCAGAATCAAAACAAAGAGAGACGCCCTAAAAATAATGCAAAGTCTTTATTTCTTCAGTCTTCTATGAAGTAAAACTTTTCAAATCATTAACGTTGATTATGTTATATAATGAGTGGAGAGGGAGATACATGATTACTATCTAGTTGTTTTATACAAATGTAAACTAACTCTCTCAATATCCTTGAAATATCATACTCGTAATAACAGCGCCAAATAAAAGGGAAATATAATGAGCCCAATATTCAAGGTGTATTGATTTTAAAAAGCTAAGGTTAACAGCCATGGGAGGAGTAGATCGTTCTTCGATCTTAATTTATAGAAACACTGAAGTTTAATCTTAATCACACTACTGAGCTCAAACTACAAAACGCACACGAAGTTGCTGATAATCACAGAAGTTAATGAATGGCAATGAATGGGTCATTTTTTTCCGATTCAGACCCACCTTGAGCAAAGTTGTCACTTCGAAGAAAATGTGTACAACATCACCAAATACGAAAAGTAAACAATAAAAAAAGTATAAACAAAGATAAAAGTTGCTAATGACAACATATATACACCAAAAAATTTGTTTCTGAGGGAGAGGCCATCAAAATCTATCGAAAATGTGATATCCCCCTGCAGATTAATATACGACAAGCATATATACATATATGTACACAGTAAGGTATATATAAACATAAACACATAGCAATAGGATTATGTAAACAAACATTGAGAGCAAGAGCAAGAGAATGGGGATTTGTAAATAGGATAGATATACTGACGACATTCAGTACTCGAAAGATAAACAACCTCCGCCACGACCACACTCTATAAGGCCAAATGTACAAACACATCTTCCCAATATCCGTCACCACGTACTTCAGCATAATTAT
>VZXH01000083.1:0-134969 GCA_009667055.1 Saccharomyces cerevisiae x Saccharomyces eubayanus x Saccharomyces kudriavzevii x Saccharomyces uvarum
CGAATGAAAGATGCAGAGGGACGGAGATAATGCTTGCTTTTTTATGCTGGTATAGAAAAAGAGAGAGAGAGAGAGAGAGAAGAAGAAAAAAAAGATTTAGGTTAGCAGAGGAGGCTATTCGTGGTTCAATCCTAATGGGTATAGTCCTCTTTCCTCAAAAATCCATTTGTCTGGCTGACCCAAGAAGAAGCAAGTAGTGGAAAGACGTTTATACAAAGAAAGAAAAGAGAAAGTCTCGAGAACACTACAGATATACAATTTATAAATAGGCAGAAAGCGGAAAAGATGAGGGCGAAAACGAAGACCAAACTGGAAATGTGGCACTCGAACAGCAATCCGATAATACAAAGATGCAACTCGATCTTTGCGGTGCGGGAGAGAAAGAGTAGGCTTGGTCCTTTCTTTTTCTTGCCTGATATTTTTTCACTTTTTCTTTTTTTTGTGGTTTTTTTCACTTTCGAGAAGGCGAGTGCTTATTTAGGGTTCATATTGGTTCGTGGCAAGACTTCCCCAGAAGGAAAAACCGGCCACTTTAGCTGGGGAGGAGAAATAGAGGTGAGAAACGGAGAAGGGTGAGAAAGGCCTACCGCAATAGGAGAGACCGATCGGTATCAGCATACTCTGCTCTTAGTACCGTTGGGTTTTGAGTGGTAGTGGTAGTGGTAGTGGTAGATAGTGGGCATTTTTCGTTGCAGGGCCAAGTGGTCAAACGAGACGGACGGCGGCATCTAGCCGTCGGTAAAACCCGCCTGGTTTTTACCCGAAACGGCAAAACAGCCCTGCACCACGGCTCAGCTGGCAGGGCCCCGTTTCCGGATTGGGTAATTGCCCGATCCGGAAAGCCGGCCTGTGCGGGTGTTTCTGACAGCCGCGCGACGGCCCGCACAGAAGGTGCCGCACCCCTGGGCCGGTGGGGCGCCGTGGGGCGCGATAAGATGCGGTGCAATAGGCGGGTTTGATTGTGGCTGCACGAGACAGGAGGTTATTATTACTTGGCTATTTACACGTACTTACGGTGATTGTATATCATTTAAGGGGCCCGGGACGATTATGAAGATGATGACGAAGACGACGGACCCGACTTGATCCGGTCGACGAAACGGGCCATGCGGTCCCTCGCATTGTCCAGGCTGTCCAGGGCCGGGCGGACGTCGACGTGGAAAGTAGGCATTCCGTTCTCGTCGTCGGGTCCGCCGTAGAAGTCGAGGACGTATCTGACTTCTTTGAAGGTCGGCTGCTGCTGCTGCTCGCTGCGCTCGCTGCGCTCGCCTCGCAGCACTATCCAGTCGTGCCTGTCAAAGGGCAATTCTTTGCTGAAGCGGGTGGGGAACAGTAGGCCGCACAGATGCATCCAGCGCGCACGAGGGCTCAGGACACCCGGTTTCCCCATGAACTTGAGTAGTTTGGGCTGCACGTGGCTTTGGTCCGTGTGCGGTTGCTCCCACTCCAGCACCTCCTGCCAGCACCCTTCGTTGAGGAAGTTGTGGACCTGCACCATAGACTCCACGGCGTCCTCGGCGACCTCGGCACTGTCGCCGATCTTACCCTTTCTGACCATGGCGTTGTACATCTGCTGCGGAGAGGGATACTCCCAGAACTCGTTGCTGTCCGGGCTCTTCGGGATGCTGGATACGGTGCGGTCGGCGGGCAGGTCCAGCTTCTGGCCGGGCTGCCTGGCGGCGGTGAGCTCCGGCATGTTGTTCAGCGGGTTTATCCGCCCGTTATCTGTTTGCAAGATTGGGCACTCGGACGGGGATGGCGACTCGTGCATGACTGGGCACCCCGACGCTGCTGCAGGTGCAGGTGCAGCTGCACCTGCCCCTGCACCTACACCTACACCGCAGGGGGCGCTCTTGCTAGTAGTATTTTTCTTATCAGCCCAAAACCAACCCATATTTGTGGTTCTTTTGGTTTTCTGTGCGTTGGTTCAGTGCTAGTCTTCTTTGCTTATTGAAATGTGAAAGTTTCTGATTACCATCTCAGGATGAAAAAAAAAAAAAAAAAAGGGCAGGATCGATAAAAAGAAACAGGAGTGGGGGGGTAACATCCCATGCCGCGCGCGGAAAAACCGGTCTTCTCGGTGCAACCCGTGCGCGGCGCTACCATCGGTCGGGAGTAGAAACTCAAAGTGTTGCAAACAACGACTCTCTGCGCCCTTGCATGTGCAGCAATACGCAAATCGAAACGTCATTTGCAAGGAGAAGCGCTGCTGTTCTGGCCGTGGTTGCAAGGTCCCTGAGCGCGGGCTTGCAACCGGCTGCTTAGCCAACGCTTGGTAGCATGTGCAAGTGCAATTGCACATGCTGAATGGCCAGCGGATAAGAGACGGGCTGAAAACGCAGGCACACCGGAGATACCCCGTTAGTGAGAAAGGGGAGAAAAACAGACGGCCATCTTGATTTAAGTGGGCGGAAGCGCTCAAGTGCAATTAAGCGATCAAGATCAAAATTGTATCGAACTACAACTACAGTGTTTTTTGGTTTCTTTTTTAGTAGTCTAGCGGTCTTTTTCCGTTTTTTCTCTTTATATTTATTCCGATCAAACTTTTCCGTCCGGGAAAGGAAAATCCACGACCGAAACATTTAAAATAAAAAAAAAAAAGAAAAGGATTCACAAGAAACAAGTTAGAGAGACTAGCACAGCCCGAACAAATGTATAGTGAATGCTTGATCTCGGAAAAAAGACTCAAGAAACGGAAGCACAAACGAACTGGCTCTTGCAGTAATACGATCAAGATCAAGATCAAGATCAAGGTCGGCCGGGTGGCCACCAAGCACGGGTGCAATATCCTCACTCCGAAAACAGTATGTGGTAGGAACATAAGCAGGAAAAACAAATATATGTGTGCATATATATGTTTTTTATATATATATTTTTTCTTTCTCTTCTCCGCGACTAATGAATATGATCCAAGCGTAAACAAGCCCGTCGCCGGTTTAGCCGCCGACAGCCCCGCCCGTCGGCAGTGACAAGGCAGGGTAGCCCGCGAAATTGTTCCGAGGTTTTTCCGAGAAAACACGCCAACACCCACACGCCGGGCTTCCACTTATCTGCTCTATTGTTTTCCCTTTCTTTCGCACTAGTGGGATTCCTCTAAGGCGTGTGGTGTGTGTGTGCATTACTGCATCCAGAAACCGGCGCCGACCCAACGGCTGCCACGTGGGTCGTTTGGTCCTAGACGGATTGGGAAATGCACATACTGGACCGCGCCAAAATGCATACGTAACAAGGTTCCATACCGTCACAACGGCTTTTTGGCCCAGTTTTTTTCTTTTCATAGTACTCAGTTGAGTTGAGTTGAGTGAGTGCTTTTGTTTGATGGATCTTAGCCCAATGCATAAATTTTCTTATGGTACACTGAATGCTTGTGATGTCTTTGCTTCCCTTCCCATGATGTTTTGGTACCATTAGTGTCTTCCTGAAAATGAATGAAGAAAAAAAAAAAAAAAGGCTCCCCCATTGAAACTCTCTCTTTGGCTTTTTTATTTTTTTCTTCAATTATAAATACTCTTTAGTAACTTTTCATTTTCAAGAACCTCTTTCATGACTTATATTACAGTCTTATTTCCAATGTATTCTATCTTTTTTTTCTAACTTTCCCTTCTTCCTTTGGTGTTTTTAATCTTATCTTGGTTATTATTTACTTCTTTTGGTTCTGCTTACAACACTACAATCAAAACAAATAAAACATCATCACAATGTCTAGATTAGAAAGATTGACTTCATTAAACGTTGTTGCTGGTTCCGACTTGAGAAGAACCGCCATCATTGGTACCATCGGTCCAAAGACCAACAACCCAGAAACTTTGGTTGCTTTGAGAAAGGCTGGTTTGAACATTGTCCGTATGAACTTCTCCCACGGTTCTTACGAATACCACAAGTCTGTCGTTGACAATGCCAGAAAGTCCGAAGAATTGTACCCAGGTAGACCATTGGCTATTGCTTTGGACACCAAGGGTCCAGAAATCAGAACTGGTACCACCACCAACGATGTCGACTACCCAATCCCACCAAACCACGAAATGATCTTCTCTACCGATGACAAGTACGCTAAGGCTTGTGATGACAAGGTCATGTTCGTCGACTACAAGAACATCACCAAGGTTATCTCCGCCGGTAAAATTATCTACGTTGACGATGGTGTTTTGTCTTTCGAAGTTTTGGAAGTTGTTGATGACAAGACCTTGAAGGTCAAGGCCATGAACGCTGGTAAGATCTGTTCCCACAAGGGTGTTAACTTACCAGGTACCGATGTCGATTTGCCAGCTTTGTCCGAAAAGGACAAGGAAGATTTGAGATTCGGTGTCAGAAACGGTGTCCACATGGTCTTCGCTTCTTTCATCAGAACTGCCAACGATGTTTTGACCATCAGAGAAGTTTTGGGTGAACAAGGTAAGGACGTCAAGATCATTGTCAAGATTGAAAACCAACAAGGTGTTAACAACTTTGACGAAATCTTGAAGGTCACTGACGGTGTTATGGTTGCCAGAGGTGATTTAGGTATCGAAATTCCAGCCCCAGAAGTCTTGGCCGTTCAAAAGAAATTGATCGCTAAGTCTAACTTGGCCGGTAAGCCAGTTATCTGTGCTACCCAAATGTTGGAATCCATGACCTACAACCCAAGACCAACCAGAGCTGAAGTCTCCGATGTTGGTAACGCTATCTTGGATGGTGCTGACTGTGTTATGTTATCTGGTGAAACCGCCAAGGGTAACTACCCAATCAACGCCGTTACCACCATGGCTGAAACCGCCGTCATTGCCGAACAAGCTATTGCTTACTTGCCAAACTACGATGACATGAGAAACTGTACTCCAAAGCCAACCTCCACCACCGAAACCGTCGCTGCCTCCGCTGTCGCCGCTGTTTTCGAACAAAAGGCCAAGGCTATCATTGTTTTGTCCACTTCCGGTAACACCCCAAGATTGGTCTCCAAGTACAGACCAAACTGTCCAATCATCTTGGTCACCAGATGCCCAAGAGCCGCCAGATTCTCTCACTTGTACAGAGGTGTCTTCCCATTCGTTTTCGAAAAGGAACCTGTCTCTGACTGGACTGAAGATGTTGAAGCCCGTATCAACTTCGGTATTCAAAAGGCTAAGGAATTCGGTATCTTGAAGGACAACGACACTTACGTCTCCATCCAAGGTTTCAAGGCCGGTGCTGGTCACTCCAACACTTTGCAAGTCTCTACTGTTTAAAAAAAGAATCATGATTGAATGAAGATATTATTTTTTGTTAAATTTTATTTTTTAAATTTTATTATATAAAGACATGGTTTTTCTTTTTATCTCAAATAAAGATTTATAAGTTACTTAAATAACATACATTTTATAAGGTATTCTATAAAAAGAGTATTATGTTATTCTTACTATGCCCTTCTATACTAAGGTGCAGCTGTGACCTACTAGTTTGGCATTCCCACATTGAGCATAAAGAGGTAAGTTATCGACATTTTTTAATGCTTACTGCTAAGATTGCTAAGCCTTATCGTAAAACAAGTAGCACAAAACATGGGGAGCACATAAAAACCTTGCGTAACTTGATCACGATCCACACACAAGTTAATGACCGCAATTTCACACACATATAGTGACCCCATGACAATTGCACAGACATTCATGCAGGGGCTACTAAGCCGGTCGGTCCCCCAGCCTCTGAGCCTTTGTTTGGTGATTTTTATTTGTATGTATCTATTATGAAAAAATGACGCGGACAGATTAGGATTAGTGTCCTATTTCAATTCGCGTTTGAAAAATCCAAGAACGATTACCTTTCTTATCAATGAAGATGCCAAAAGGCTCCTGTGTATATAATATTCTGTCTATCCACTATCTCTATTTCATAACGACATTTCTTGCTTGCAGAACGTCTCGAGGGGAAAAATATGTAGTACTTTCTAGAGTTAGCTGTACTAGATAGATTAACAACACAATTGCTTATATAATCAAATTAGTTTAATCGGAAATAGGTACGCATAGCCAAAAGGGTACAACGCTTGATATGGATGTGGAGGTGGAAAGCTCAGACACGGATGAGTTGCGGTTACAACAGCTGGATAATAATATTTTTTTCGGGTCCTGTCAAGTACTAGCACAGCCTATTCTTTTGCAGTACGAGAATATCAAGTTTATTATAGGCGTTAACCTAACTACTGAAAAGATAGCATCGTTTTATACCCTGTATTTCCAGCATTCAAATTCATTGATCGTAAATTTTGATTCGTCAACCCAAGCAACGACAAAGACGCCCGTGGAGTTGTATAAACGAAATAATACAATTCTATTACAGAAATTCGTTAGTCAGTATTTACAATGGGGGAAAACAAAGACCCCGTTGTCCTTAACAAGATTTGGGAAAATCCAGTCACTACCGCAATTCTGTAATTCAAATGTTCTCGCTGGCGAACCGTTGGTGCAATACCAGGTTTTCAATGATTTGCTGACACTTTTTAAATCTTTTAAACATCTCGGTAACATCTTGGTGGTGTCATCACACTCACATGATCCCACACTCATCAAATTTCTCATATCTAGCGTAATTGCTTGCCACCCGTCAGTGACTATTCAGGAGTCTTTACAGTACACGAGAGCAATCCTGAACTTACCCATCAATGCATGCGAGGAGTTTGATATTCTAAATGATAAAGGATTACAAGAGTTTGCCCAAGCCCCAGAAATACTACAACACAGGTTGGAGTGCTCCTCTAAGAGAAGGTGCGGCAATATACCCGAGAACTCCTCTGTCGATAACAAGAGTCTTATGGGTCCCGCCGAGCATACTAAACGAGGTCGTTTCTAAGCTGTAGCGCTCGATTCAAAAATGTGTTATTGTTACGACTGGATTTTTATTGTTATGTAGATTTAGTTAAGGATATAGATATTCTATACATGAACGGTGAAAAAAAAACCAGTAAAAAAAAACCAATACCCCCATTTCGAATACAATTGCTTGTATATTTCATTATGAATTATTTTTTTGTCTTTTTGTCTATTTTTTAGTTGATTCGGTAATCATTTCTTCAAGATAGTAACGACATCTTCGTCTTCCAAAATATGGTTCAACCCCACGTACTGAGGTTGGTGCTTGACACTGCTACCGAAAACCAAGGCATTTCTGAAATCGTCCACTAGGGATTTATGGATTTGGTTACAGAAATCTTTGACACTACAATGATCCGATCTTAAGACCACCGGATCGGTAAAATCAGGTATTTGACCCTTTGGTTTGGTGTAAATACGGACTAGGTTCAACCTATCCCACATGACTTGCAACAATTCATCCAAATTCCAATCTTGACCGGACGAGATGGGCACCGCGTTGGGGATTCTGTATAGCAACTCCAGTTCTTCCAACGATAGGGAATCGATCTTGTTCAGGGCATAAACCGCAGGCATGTATCTTCTGGACGAGGCCTCCAGGACGTCAATCAAGTCATCCACGGTCGCATCGCATCTGATGGCAATCTCCGCACTATTTATTCTGTATTCACCCATGACGGCTCTAATTTCGTCGGTCCCCAAGTGTGTTAAGGGAACTGTGTTTGTGATAGAAATCCCACCCTTTTCTTTTTTCTTGATCAAGATGTCAGGTGGAGACTTGTTCAGACGGATCCCCACACCTTCCAGTTCCTTCTCAATGATTTGCTTATGGAGCAAAGGCTTGTTCACATCCAGGATGATAAATAGTAGGTTACAAGTTCTAGCCACGGCAATGACTTGCTTACCTCTACCTCTACCGTCTTTAGCACCATCGATGATACCGGGCAAATCTAGCATTTGGATCTTGGCACCCTTGTAACGAATAACACCTGGCACGGTCACCAACGTGGTAAACTCGTATTCAGCAACTTCAGACTCGGTACCAGTCAATTTCGACAGTAGTGTGGATTTACCCACCGACGGGAACCCGACAAACCCCACACTAGCCACCCCAGTTCTGGCCACGTCAAAACCGACACCGGCACCACCACCGCTACCAGAGGCAGCACTGGTCAATAGTTCTCTTCTCAACTTGGCCAGCTTGGCCTTCAACTGACCCAGATGGAAGGATGTGGCCTTATTCTTTTGGGTACGGGCCATTTCATCCTCGACAGCTTTAATTTTTTCAACAGTGGTAGACATTCTTGCTCGATCGACAACACTATGCTTGAACTTACCGCACCTGGCTCCAAATGCCACCCCCCATTGCACCAATATTCCAGTTAATCGCCATCATCAAAGTGGAAAACTCTTATAGCTCATCGATGAAAAAAAAAGAGCCCTCGTCGCTTGTGATGTGAAAAATTTTTCAGGCTTTAACCCATAGAAAGGAAGAGATCTTGCACTATAGTAAGTGGCCAATGTGCTGTTTGAAGGGGCAAAGAAGGTTAATCAGAAGCATCAGACAAGTGTGAAGATGGCGAAGAAGAGCAAGAAGGACCAAAAGAACTACTGGGATGAAGATTTCGAAGAAGACGCTCCCCAGGGCGAGGAAATCGGGGCCACACCAACCCCGGAACCGGAAAGTAGCACTGGAGTAGAAGACACATCCAAAGAGGGCACTGAAGCCACCGAAGCTACTGAAGCAGACTTCATGTCTGCTTTGAAGCAATCCAAGAAGAAGCAAGAAAAGAAGGTCACCGAAGATAAGAAAGACGGTAAGCCTGTGCTGAAGTCTAAGAAGGAAAAGGAGAAGGAGAAGAAGGAAATGGAGAAGCAGAAGAAGAAAGAGCAAGCTGCCAAGAAGAAGGCCCAACAGCAGGCTCAGAAGGAAAAGAACAAGGAGTTGAACAAGCAAAACGTCGAAAAGGCTGCTGCTGAAAAGGCTCAAAAGTCTCAGAATGAAGACAATGATAAGCCAAGCACTAGCACTAAGAAGCCCGCCAAGAAAGTGCCTGCTGGTTTGGCTGCTTTGAGACGTCAATTGGAGTTGAAGAAACAAATTGAAGAACAGGAAAAGTTCGAAAGAGAGGAAGAAGAAAGATTGGAAAAAGAAGAAGAAGAAAGGTTGGCCAACGAAGAAAAGTTGGTTGAAGAAGCCAGAGCTGCCAAGAAGGAGAAGGATAAGGCTAAGCGTGAGAAATTAAAGGCCGAAGGTAAGCTATTGACCAGAAAGCAAAAGGAGGAGAAGAAATTATTGGAAAGAAGACGTGCTGCCCTTTTGTCTTCCGATAACGTTAAAGTTGCTGGTTTGTCCAAGAAGGATGGCGAAGAAAGTAAACCAAAGAAGGTTGTCTACAGCAAGAAGAAGAAGAGATCAACCCAAGAAGCAGCCTCAGAAGCTGTCAAGTCTGATTCCAAGAAAGATGCTGAAATCATACCCGATGACATTAAAGAATCTGAGGATGTTTTGATTGACGATTGGGAGAATTTAGATTTCGGTGATGATGATGATGAAGAGGAAACCAACGAGGAAACGTCCACCGTCCAAGAATCTACTGAAAACCCCGAAGACCATGAAAATGAAGATGAAACCCACGAAGATAGTGAAGAAGAAGAATCTAGTCAAGTGGAGGAAATCGTCAGAAGCACCCCTGCCAGCACACCAGCCCCATCCACTCCTTCTGCAAACAAGAAAGATCTACGTTCCCCAATCTGTTGTATCTTGGGTCATGTTGATACCGGTAAGACTAAATTGTTAGACAAGGTTAGACAAACCAACGTTCAAGGTGGTGAAGCTGGTGGTATCACTCAACAAATTGGTGCCACCTATTTCCCTATCGATGCCATCAAGTCCAAGACCAAGGTTATGGCTCAGTACGAAAAGCAAACTTTCGATGTTCCAGGTCTTTTGGTCATTGATACTCCAGGTCACGAATCTTTCTCCAATTTACGTTCGAGAGGTTCCTCATTGTGTAACATTGCCATTTTGGTTATTGATATTATGCATGGTTTGGAACAACAAACCATCGAGTCTATCAAGCTATTAAGAGACAGAAAGGCTCCATTCATTGTTGCCTTGAATAAGATCGATAGATTATACGACTGGAAACCTATTCCAAACGACTCATTCAGAGCCTCTTTTGCAAAGCAATCGAGAGCCGTCCAAGAAGAGTTCCAATCTAGATATTCCAAGATCCAATTAGAACTATCTGAACAAGGTTTAAATTCGGAGTTGTATTTCCAAAACAAAAACATGGCTAAATACGTCTCCATTGTTCCAACATCTGCCGTCACCGGTGAAGGTGTTCCAGATTTATTGTGGTTACTATTAGAACTAACCCAAAAGAGAATGTCTAAACAATTGATGTACTTGTCTCATGTGGAAGCCACCGTTTTGGAAGTTAAAGTCGTGGAAGGTTTCGGTACCACCATCGATGTTATCTTGTCTAACGGTTACTTAAGAGAAGGTGATCGTATCGTGTTATGTGGTATGAACGGCCCAATCGTAACGAATATCAGAGCATTATTAACACCACAACCATTGCGTGAATTACGTTTGAAATCTGAATATGTTCATCACAAAGAAGTCAAAGCTGCTTTAGGTGTTAAGATTGCTGCTAACGATCTAGAGAAAGCCGTTTCCGGTTCTAGATTATTGGTTGTCGGTCCAGACGATGACGAAGATGAACTTATGGACGATGTTATGGATGACTTGACTGGGTTGCTGGATTCCGTCGACACTGCCGGTAGAGGTGTTGTTGTCCAAGCTTCCACTTTGGGTTCTTTGGAAGCCTTATTGGATTTCCTGAAAGATATGAAAATCCCTGTGATGTCTATTGGGTTAGGTCCAGTCTACAAGCGTGATGTTATGAAGGCTTCTACAATGCTAGAAAAGGCACCAGAATATGCTGTAATGTTGTGTTTTGATGTTAAAGTGGATAAGGAAGCTGAACTATACGCTGAACAAGAAGGTATTAGGATCTTTAATGCCGACATTATCTATCACTTATTCGATTCATTTACTGCATACCAAGAGAAACTATTGGAAGAACGTCGTAAAGATTTCTTAGACTATGCTATTTTCCCATGTGTCTTACAAACTCTACAAATCATTAACAAGCGTGGTCCAATGATCATTGGTGTAGATGTTTTGGAAGGTACTCTACGTGTGGGGACTCCAATATGTACTGTGAAAATCGATCCCACCACCAAGGAAAAGCAAACTTTACTATTGGGTAGAGTCATTTCCTTGGAAATCAACCATCAACCTGTTCCAGAAGTCAAGAAGGGCCAAACCGCTGCCGGTGTTGCTGTCCGTCTAGAAGATCCTTCTGGTCAACAACCTATCTGGGGTCGTCATGTTGACGAAAGTGATACATTATATTCCATGATTTCAAGAAGATCTCTTGACACTTTGAAGGACAAAGCATTCAGAGACCAAGTTGCTAGATCCGATTGGTTACTGTTGAAGAAGTTGAAGGTCGTTTTTGGTATCGAATAAGCACTGCAAAAACCAACTTGCCAACCCACATCACATTCTGCAAACTTTAATGAATTAAAATAAATAAGTGTATATAAAAAATGTGAGCCTTTGTGTATTAGTTTTTAATTCTATCTTATTTTTTATTGCCATATTACTTCACCTTTTCTCGTTATCTCTTGAATATTCGAGAAATTTGTATTACGCGTAAATAGAAAAGGTAAATAATAAAAGAAGTGAATATAGATGATCTTCATCAGCAAAGAAAAAAGGTCCCAACCCGAACGACCAGAGAAGCTATGTCGGCACCGACAATGAGATCGACGTCAATACTGACGGAGCATTTGGGGTATCCACCCATCTCGCTTGTAGATGATATCATCAATGCTGTAAATGAAATTATGTATAAATGCACAGCTGCCATGGAAAAGTATTTATTATCCAAGAGTCGGATCGGTGAAGAGGATTATGGGGAAGAGATCAAAAATGGAGTCGCTAAGTTGGAGTCGCTCTTGGAGAATTCTGTGGACAAGAATTTTGATAAATTAGAACTATATGTTTTGAGAAACGTTCTCCGAATTCCTGAAGAGTTTTTAGATGCCAATGTTTTCAGACTAGAGAACCAAAAGGATCTAGTTATTGTGGATGACAAGGAGATAAAAAGAAGCGAGGAGGAACTCAGAGAGAAAGTGAACGACGTTGAATTGGCATTCAAAAGGAATGAAATGTTATTGAAGAGGGTCGCCAAAGTGAAAAAACTGCTCGTTAGCATAAGAGGTTTCAAGCAGAAACTAAGCGACTTGTTGAAGTGTAAGGATGACGAGCAGTTGCAGAAAATTTTAGAGTCGTTGAAACCTATAGATGACACAATGACACTACTGAGTAGCTCACTACGGAAACTATACGTGGATAGTGAAAGCACCAGTTCAACAGAGGAAGTGGAGGCACTATTACAGAAACTGAAAGCCAATGGGAAACACAACAAGGATTATAGAACACGATATATAGACATAAGGACTAACAATGTCTTACGGAGGTTGGGGCTACTAGACGATGGTGAGACAGAAGGCCGGTCCGTTGAACCTAGTATAGGAGTGCAAGGGAAGGAAACAGATAAACTAGACATCGAAGAACCCCGATTGGATTTACTCGATGATGTACTATAATATGACGCGAAAAGAATGTTTGATGTAGTGTAAGTAAGTATTTATGTATGTATTTACGAATGTGTTACTAAGAAATGCTAAAAAAAAAAAAAATAAAAAAATCCCTGGGTATCATAAGTATTTTGTAAAATTCGAATCCCTTAGCCAGCCGACTTTCTCAAAAGCTTGAAACAATCTTGATGCCTTATTGACATCGATCCGACAAGCTTTCTGCGCATCGGTTCTTCTGAACGGCAACCCCTTCCTTAATCTATAAACCTTTTCCAAAAATAACCTTTTCTTGGAATCCAAATACAAATCGCAAGGCAGCCTTAGCGTTTGAGCCAGTACCAATTCAGCGGGATGCAGTTCATCCCTCAGCGGGTCTGTGGACAGGTCCATCGGAGACCCCTTCCACTCGATCTTTAGTGATTTGTTAGTGTCTGCAGGCAGCGTTGATAGTGGTGGGGAGAAATCAGGCAGTTTTTTCCATGAGATATTGGGAACGTACTGAGGGGCTTCATGGATGGCCTCCATGGATGCAATGTTTGTATGAGGCGCGGATGCTGAGGGTGAAAACTTCTTGGCACGATGGGGACTCGTTGTCATAGTCCTTCTTTGTGGTGAGTACACTTTGCGTTCCCTTGATACCCATTCGGTGTCAGATTCAAACTTGCCCAGATTGTTATTGTAAAGGACCTGTTTCCTCATATTATATCTTGATTGTCTGTTCAAATTCGGGGATGCTAGCGGGGAAGGTAGCCTGGAGGAAGAAGGGGTCAATTCATCGTTATATTTGGAATGCTTGTACCTGTTATTATAGGCCAGGTTATTGTACCTGTTGATGATGTTCTTGGAATATGGCTGTGCCAGATTGCTGAACATTTTGTACTGGGACAAAAACCCGTAAGTGGCGTAGCGGTATCTCTTTCTTGTTAAGCCATTGGGCCACGCAGGCTTTACGGTCAAAACGTTCTCTACAGGCCCCTTGGGCGTAGCTCCCACCAGTGCTGACGAAGATATGTGAGATGAAGCATCGTGCTGGAAATCCGACTCCTCTTTGGGCGACAAAGGTGGCGATGGTATTATATGCTCATCCATCAAAGAGTCAATGCTGCCAGAAAAGCATCCGGCGCCGCTGTTTTGTGAGTTCTGATTGACCCTTTCGTCGTATGAGGGCCCGTATGGTGAGTGGTTGCTATAAACGTCCATATTGTTGTTGTCGTTGTTATTGTCGTTGTTATTGAGTTTCAGATGCTGGTTCAGACGCTTGAAAATAGACTGCGAACCGTTCTTTAGACTGTAGTCCATGCTTAATTGAGACTTTTCAGATTCAGGAGAACACAATCCCATGTTTTCCCTTTGATTATATGCGCGAATATCCTACTTATCGATGTTGAGTGGAGACCACAACGGGGATGGAATGAGCGATGTGGCTACTTTTATAACCGTTTCTCTTAGTAGAAGAAGGGGCTTCTTGATAGACCCCTGCACCTTATCTAGCGGAGGTGCACGGCTGTTTTAACAGTTCGAGTTGGTTTCAGTGCAATAAAGATACGATGGTATTACTCATGTCAGAGGCATGCTCTTCCAGAGGCCCAATTACACTGTTCTGGTGTTGATGGTCGCCGTGGCTTCGTGCCAATGTGTAAGTGGAGTGTGGTGCGGAGAGCCGGCCAGTTTCGCAATGCTGGTGTCTCCTTCTGTGAGGCCAGGGCCAAAACAAACTTATCTCTCCGTGCTTTTAGTATAGGTATAGGCAGATCCAACCGGCTGGGAACTCTATCCCTAGGCTGCCGCTGCAACCGTCATGTTCTAGTCGGCGCCACCGTGCATTTCCACGACGCTCTTGAAACGAGCGACCTCAAAAAGTCCAGGGTTTTCTTCTTGCTATTCAAGTTCGTCCAGGCTGCTCCGGGAACCAACTCTGCAACGTGCACACCATCCTGCTCCGGCGGATTCTTATCTGGTTGTCTTGCTTTTGCTTTCTGTCTTTGTTTTGTTTTGTTCTTGTTTAGCGCTCTTGAAAAATTTCACTTTTAATTATCTAGGTAATACGCATCAAATAGTGCCACAAGCAGAGCAGCCAGCCCCCAGAGATGGTGCGTTTAAAGAGCAGATACATCCTATTCGAAATCTTGTACCCTCCCACAGACACCGATGTCGAAGAATCAGTGTCCAAGGCCGACATTCTGCTGTCGCACCACAGGGCATCGCCCGCTGAAGTCTCCATAAAGGCCATAATCCAGGAGATACGACGCTCGCTGTCGTTGAATCTGGGCGACTACGGGTCTGCCAAGTGCAGCTCTCTCTTGCAGCTGAAGTACTTCTCTAATAGGACGTCCACGGGGATAATCCGATGTCATCGAGAGGATTGCGATCTTGTCATTATGGCGTTGATGCTGATGTCGAAAATCGGTGATGTTGGTGGGCTGATTGTGAACCCGGTCAAGGTCAGTGGGACCATCAAGAAGATCGAGCAGTTTGCTATCAGAAGGAACTCTAAAATACTGAATTTGATCAAGTGTGATAATGAGTTTCTGATTAACGATTTTAAGCAACTCGAGAACGAGAACGAGAACGAAAATGAAAACGATACCGATTAGAATATATATGTAGATGTATATGCAGTTATATTTTTTTTACGTTCTAATGCAATGCATGAAAAGAGAACAGTCCGCCGCCCACTGTTCATTTCTGGACCCCATAGTTATCAGATTTGTCCTTGGATTCGGCCTTCGTGAACTGTATGGGGCCGTGGGACCTGCTGTCACCTTCACTTTTCGCATTGACCGCTTGGTCCAGCTGCTCGTAGTTGGTCTTGTATATGGTGTCGATGTCCTGTTGGACAAACAGCGGGTTGTCGTAAACTTGGTCCTCATGTCTCTTGGCGGAGGCATTGGCACCTCTTGTGAAAAACCTCGAATCGTACTGCAGGTCGGGTTGCTCTGAGCGCTTCGCAGCGCCCAGAATCACCTTATCAGACACATCTCTTCCTTGAGAGTAGGCCAGCTCTTTCAGTCTAGCCACTGTGCTCATTTGCTTCTTGGGTTTCACCACGGCCCCCGTTTGAGGGACCCCGTGGTGTTGTCTGGCTCGCTGGCTCAACTCTTTCAACTTAGACTCCTTGGCCAACGCTTCTTGTTCCATAGCACGTCGTTTCAAATCCATTTTGGACTTGATCTCTTGTCTGGCTTTCTTGTCAGCACCTTCCAACGCCTGCGATAGTTTCATGAACCCATCGTTAATGACACGTTCATTGTCAGCAGCGGCTTTCCCCACACGTCTTTCCAAGGCCACGGTATATCCGTTGGGATTCTTCCAGTTCGAAACAGCTGCTGGTATCTTCCAGTCATTTGGATCAGCTTCTCCCGTATCATTGCCACCACCCATATGAAGAACGGGCACCACTTCATCACTTGCCGTGGGTGCTACCACCTTCCTGGCCTTTTTCCCCACAAACCTTGGCAACAATGGGTCCATTTGCTTCGACACCACTTCAATTTGGCGGCCGTTACTCAGTGTTAGACTCGTGGGGGCTTGATGTGTTTCGGTGACGTATCTCGATGAGGCCTTGTTGTTTGAATTCGACATTTTTGCGTTCACGAGTCGCTGAATGTATGACTTGGTTCTTGCCGCACATTCCTGGATGTCGGTTTGGGCCGGCAGAGGCACTGATAATTCGAAATTCGATTGTCTCTTGGGTATAAAGTCATCGAGCTTGACGCTTTGCGCGATTTCATTAGTCAATATTGCTGGCTCAAGACGATCCGAGCTCAAAGCCGTCGAAGCCTGGGGTTGCGAGTGTTTTGGAGGTGGTAATCTGCTGCTAAACATTCTTAATTCGGGCACTTGGTATGTCGTCTTTAAATGGCTTCAACTTGCCAAGTAAACCTCTATATATATCAAGCTTATTTCATCGAATTTTCTATGGGAAAATCCAACTCCGTCGAAAATTACAATAATACGGTAGGATTAAATATTATTATATTAAGTACTTTTTAAATCATTAAACAAAAAAAAAAAAGAGAATGTGTATAGTATTAGGCATATTTTTTAGGGACATAGGCTGATGTGGTGGTAATGGATGTGTGACTATCTCAATTTGTTTCTGATCTTAGTGGCTATTCGATGTCCAGCGGATTCCTTAATGTCGATCCCAAATGGCATCATATTAGTCTCTGCATTTGTTTCACCGTTTTCCAGCTCTAATCCATCTCGAAGGCTCTTCCTGAAGGTGAACCCTTCTTCTTGTCTTAATGTGCTATACTTGGACTTATACTGTAATGGTTTGATCATTGCCGAGGCAGGTATTGGTGGATAGTGCAACACCGCCGGCTTCTTGTACCATCCCATCTTCGTCGGCTTAGGGTTTTCCGTGTCAGTCATTGGTGGCACACCGGTGAACCTTACTCTTCTGGTTGATATCTCGGTGGCGTTTGGCTCCGAATCCAGGGTCAGTGTTTCTATAGCCAAGATTTCACCGCCATTCGCTGTCGGACCGCTTGACGATTTCACTGAGGGAGAGTTACTTATACTCGATACCTTTGGTGAGGGCGCCGACGACGAGGACACGGACGAAGAAGGCGTAGAGGCAGTTTTGTTCATCAAGTGTCGCACTGTGTCTTGCACGATTTTTTGGTTCAGGGTCATGGTCGAAGCCTGTAAGGAATTAGACCTTTGGCTGTTGAGCTTTGAATGAGGCATTGTTGGCGGATGTCTGGAAGAGTTCAAGTACGTTGTTTGTTGTTTGTTTGTATAAGATTGTAAAGATGAAGATCTTGGCCTTCTACCGTTAACTATCTTCCTTCTCTCTGGGGACACTATGCCTTTCTTGATTTCTGCAGTTTTATTGCTAGTAGTTGCTCTTGTGGGCGACAGTGACGGGGATCTCGATGAAGCCGAGGCAACATGCGCCCTTGCCCTTGTTCTGATGGCCTCTAAGGAGGGTTGCCTTGATGGGCTTGCCGAGGACATGGGGGAAGGAGATGGAGAAGAGGAGGCTGATAGTTTTGAAATTGACGGTTTTTTCTTTAGCTTGCTTTTCGTGTTCTTAAGTTCTGTGTATGCCGTTTTATCTTTCGCCATTTTTTCGTTCAATAATTCTTGTAAATCGACATCTGTACTGTCAAAAGATTTGTAGTTTTTTTCAATATATTTCCAGCAATCCATCCAATTGGATAGCAGTGTCATGATAGATCTCAATTTCGGTATAATCTTGCTGATGTGATTATTAAACAATTCGATGATTAAGCCGGGCTGGAGATGGAAAATAGGCGTTCTTAATAAATTATTATCCGCACGAGTCGTTTGAGTCCAAATCTTCAGATCCTCTTGCAGTTCCCCCAAAGTCGAGAGCTCGTCACTCTGCGGGGACAATAAGGCCATCAGGTCATTGATCACCAGGTCATACTGGTACGCATTTTGACTAGACAATCTTGTCTTGACATCCAGAAAATGTTGCTTGTTCGGCAGGAAAATTTGTCTGGAAAGACTGATGATGACACATAACACAGACAGAACACGTAAGTGGAAGGAGTACATCCTGTGCAGGGTCCACTCCCAATGTGGCAGGTCGTTTTGTAAGTTTAATAGGGAAACCGGCCTTGTCTCCGAAAATTTCTGCAATTGATTATAATATGTTCTTAGAACGGGGAAAATTTTCGAATGAATACACGAGTTGAACTTGTCCATGACTTGCCATTGCAACTTGTAAAAGGAGTAGGTCGATTTATCTCTTATCGGGTCGTTGATCAAGACGGCGAGGTCCAGTATCAATGACATTTCCAACGGGTTTAACAAATCCTCAATGGCTGAAATGTCTATGGGTAGCGAACGCGCCTTGTAAGCACCTCTCTCCAGCAGGATCTGTCTCAATTTTGCATTGTAGATCTTGGTGGCATTTTGCGCAATGCAGGAAAGAGAATTCAAGACCTTCCACTGTAACGAGTTATTATAAATGCACGATTTATAGTGTTCTAGGGGCACCTCCTCGGGAAACATCCAACCCTCGGTATCGACGAAAGTTGTCGATAGCTTCTGCTGCACTTCAGTCAGCTTCACCAATTGGAACCGGCTAAGCAAATGATACCTCTTGGCCAATACGGGGTTCACGCTAAATATAGGACCCTCACAAAGCGATAAGATGAAATTGACAAGGGGGATGATCGTGTACGAGTCGTTGTCCCCCTTCCTCTTCAAGTGCGGCACCAGCACGTTCAACAGCCTGGTCAGCTCATTCAGCTTAAAAAGAGCGTTCTTGTACTGAATCACCTTTATATCGAATGAGTCCAACGGAACCGAACCCTTGATTGCCGGAATAGAGGCTCCGGCAGCAGCCTTGGCAAGCATTTTTTTCCTCCTTTGCACGTCCACCATACTAAAGCACACAACCAATCTGAATCCTCAATGACCGGCCTCTAATTGCACTCCCCGAACTGTCCAGTGGTTGATACATCTCAAAACATTGGTCTTTATTATGCTTCTTCCCGCTCTTTTACCGGCAGCGGCCGGGTAGTTGCGCCTTTTAAGGGTCTTTATTACAGCATCTATAAGAAATATCGCCAAGTATTAGTTCATCACCACGGTTTTAAGCGCAGAAAACACAATAAAGACAACGTATCCACCATCCATGTCGTCGTCTACTCCCTTTGACCCATATACCATGCCCGAGCAGGATGAAGAGCGGCCTCAGAATGTTCAGTCCAAGTCCAAGACTGCTGAACTGCAAGCTGTAAGTACATAATAAACCGCAGAGAGCTATCTAGTAAGAAGCGTTTTTTACTAACGGTATATGACATTACTGTATATACGTATACGTTTATGTATGTCGTTATCTTCATAGGAAATTGATGATACCGTGGGGATAATGAGAGATAACATAAATAAAGTGGCGGAGAGAGGTGAAAGGTTAACGTCTATTGAGGATAAAGCCGATAACCTGGCTGTCTCCGCACAAGGTTTCAAGAGGGGTGCCAACAAAGTGAGGAAGGCCATGTGGTACAAGGACCTGAAGATGAAAATGTGTTTGGCCCTCGTGATTATCATTTTGCTTGTCGTCATCGTCGTGCCCATTGCTGTTCATTTCAGTCGATAAATTTACTCGCAACTATACATAAGTTTTTTCCGCATGTACTAAATATATATAGATAATATGCTTATATGTACTTTGTTGTTTCTATTCTAAACTTAATTCTATAATTTTGTTGACGATGGTCAAGCCTTCTGCGTTGAAGCCACGAGGGATTTCATCGGCCCCATCGTGCAAGTGCTTCTTGATAGAGTCGAAATCGGCGGTGAGCATGATCTCCATCTTCCCAGGCAATGCCGAGTTTTCTCTCTTGACCAAGTTGGCTAAATAGTTCAAGATTTCGTTCGGTACGCCGACTTCGTTCTTGCTAGTGGGTTTGTACTTCAACAGGATCGCTTGTATTTGAGCGGGATTCAAAGCATACCAGAAATCGAATAGTAGTTTGAATTCCTTTAGGTTGCCTATTTTCATCTGTAGGATCTTGACACTTTGAACCGTTTGAATAAGGTTGGAGCGCGCACCATCAGTTTTGGGCTCAAACCATGCCATTAACTGTTTGATGTTCTTGTCCACTTCGTGCCCATATTTCCAGTTTAATGTGGGGCATTTGGTTATCAGGTCGTTGAATAGCAGTACGTTCAAATACTTCAAGATGTCATTGTAAATCTTCGTACGCACTGTACCGCCGACTTTGAATTGATGCATAGCTGAATCGAATTTATCTAAAAATACACGTATCTCAGCAAACTTTTCGTCTCTAGGGTTTGTAAACGTTTTTTCGTCTAACATCAGCTCACTGATGTTCATGTTCACTGAAACATGTTTCATCAACTTCACAAGCCATATTGAGTAAATCTTGTCAAACACCCTGACGGATTCATTCTCCAACTCGTTCAAATATAGTAAAGCCAATCTATCCTTCTCATCCTTTCCATTCCCGTCATACAGTGTTTTCTGATTGGCAACAAACGGCGGGAATCGAGAAAGATTACTCAACCAAAAGATACCACCCACCATGGTTTGGTCCTTCGGTAAATTCATAACAATGTTTTCAAAGGTCAACAACACCTTTGACATGAACTTGCTAGTTTGGATCAGTAACCCGTGTCTTACTAGACTGTTTACAACTGTACTGATGGCTTGTACAGGACCCAAGGCTCTGTTTTCATCCAATTCAGCAACATTAATTTTTTTCAAGAAACTCTCTGTAATTTCCAATGTGTATCCGTTCAAATCCATTAATAATTCGAGTAAATCAGGATTTCCTGATTCTCTACGGATCACATTGACCAACTTTGATCTTTTCTGCTGTCCCGTGATTCCTAGACCTTTCATTTTATCGTTCTTGTTGTTGGAATACGTAGGAGCGAAATCTTGCGTTATCACATTTTTGATAAACAATAGTTCTTGCTTCATCATATCGATCTCATTGCCCAGACTTAGGAATTTCTTACCTTTGGTAGCAGTTAATTCTTGTTCATGCGAACGGATCATAGAAGACTGCTTTTTTCTCCTCTCCTTTAGATTATTTTGTTCATCCAAAGTGCTCATAATTTCACCTTGTAAGGTTTTTAGCTCGGAGAGCTTGCTATTATAACCGCTCACTATCATTTCGTATTCGTGTCTTTCCTCAGAAGGAACATTGGATAAATCACCGTGTAGCAATTGCGTTAATTTTGTGTATGAGTCATTTAAGGTTTCTAAACCTAAAATGAAGGAGTTTCTGAATTCAATAGCTTCTTCTAATAGTCCGATCCCGAAATTTGCTTTGATATAGCGTTCCTCGGCTTCCCTCTTCAATTCTGCATACTTGTTTTGTGCCAACTGCCTTCTTATGACACTCTGCATCAATACAGAGCTCTTTTTCAATGATCTATAATACCTCTTGTGCCCATATGATCTAATATGGCCTTGAATGATAATCGTCGCCATGCGTGTAAATTGCTCATCCACATATTCGAGTATCAATTTTCTTTTACAGGTGGACTGTAGTTTTATTACCTGGTCAACAGCGTCTTTGAAGTATTGACGTTTCCATTGTCCTCTGATGTTGGATTGAATTAAAGTGGCGGCTCGTGTCTTTAGTTCATGTTCGACCCTTGCACGAACCAATTGACTTCTGATTTGATTTTGGCATCTCCTAATTGATTCCATAGTTTGCAAATATTGCTTTCTATAGTATCTTGCTCTCATCTTTTTTTGTATGATAATGCAAATTTTAGTCATTATATTGGTCCTTAATTTTTCCAAAAATGCAAGCATTCCAGCTTTGAAAAAAATCTTAGTGTTACCAATTTGATACTTGGCTGCATCATCGATGGAAGTATCTAATATAGATTGGCAAAACTGAACAATTTCTTCTTTTGAAACATCTGAATTGTAAAGGATCTTACTCCATTGGTCACGATTTGTCAAGACGAAATATCTTTGAACAAATTCTTCAAAAGTCCATCTCGATGGGAACCCTGCACACGAAATTCTAATTGTTTCCAGTACACCACATGCTCTTAACTGAGATAAGACCATTAAATTATTAAATTCCCAGGGTGACTTCTCAGAATTTGGTTTTATGCAACGAATATACTGGACGTTAGTGGAATTGATGATTGCCATTAATTCACTTAAGGATTTTTTGAACATGGACCCCAGAGTTGGCTTCTTTTGACTTAGTCTTGTTGGAACTGTTGTAGTTGTCTTGGCGTCTTGTTCTTGAGACGCATCACCTTCCTTGGAGTCTCTATTTTCCAAAATCTGCTTGAAAATTGGATTTGTGGTGCCTTTGAAAACACTCAAGTGACCCATGGAAACACTATCTCTGTTTTTTTCGATGAAACCTTCCACTTCATATGCGACATCAGTGGCATAGTGGCTCACTATAAATTTAGTCTGTCCAAATCTGGGTTTAGAGAAGACTTGGTTAGAGGGCGGCTTGCTGAAAGTGGAATATAGCTTTGAGGTCCATGATTCGTCGGAACCTGATGGTAATCCACTCTCTTCATCTAGAAGGGAAAGTATACCTAACTTATTTTCGATCAAATCTATGCAAGGTTGATTATCGCTAAATTCGATGAAAGACCATTCGATTTCTTCCCTAACGTATTCTTCTTGCTCTAATTTGAAAACGTGCTGATTGAACTCTTGTTGTAATTTTTCATTGGCATAGTTTATACAAAACTGTTCAAACGAGTTTTTTTCAAAATGCTCAAACCCGTAAATATCTAAAATACCAATAAAGGAGCAAACTTGGTCTTGTTGGTCCAGTTTAGGATCGTATAAGGTTTTATTAATATTGTCTACCAACCAATCAAAAAGCGTAGAGTAGATAAATTTCGCCACAGAGTCTTTGGCAATTAGTGCCTGATTGTAGTTCAAATTAGTGATAATTTTTTCAGATCTGGTGACAATTTGCTTCTTGACGATCCACTTAGCAAACTCGATGGCATCAATTCCCAGTAATCCACATGCGATTTGTAAATTTGGTTCATCGGATGATAAAGATGCATCGTTTCTTGTCATTTTCAACTCGATGTTACCGATGTGTAACAGACCTGCAAGGACCTTGAAGATCCCAAACTGAGTCTCGTGGTCTATGCCGACCAATGATAGGGCATCGGTGGTTATCTGGTATTCTTGGGCGTCGTCTATACCGACGATATCCGGTTCTCCGCCTTGATTTGTATAATGGTAGTCCTTGGCGGATGACAAGTGCAACTCTTGTTTCAGCGGTTCTGGTAAACCTTCCAACATTTGGTGAAAAATATGGTAGTTTCTTTCTGTTTCCGGTTGGTAAACCAGTCTGGATTTCTCCAAAAGGTATGTTCTTATCTTGGACCCTTTGATAGTGGTATCATCATCGAATAAAATTTGCAAGTACTTACCGAACCGCGATGAGTTATCGTTTCTAATGGTCTTTGCATTCCCAAAGGCTTCCATAATGGGGTTCGTGGCCAGGATTTGGCTCTCGATCTCAGACATCTCCATTTTTCCTTCTTGATCGTTGTTTTCCTGCACTGAGGCTAAGTACCTCATAATGTATTTAGCAGACACGGTCTTACCAGCACCGGACTCACCACTAACGACGATCGTCTGGTTGGCCTTTTCCTTGGTCATGAACCGGTATGCCTCCTCTGCAATGGCGAAAAGATGCGGTTCCAATTCCTCCTTACGTTTGCTGGAATAGCTCTGTATCGTCTCGCGAGAGTACAGGTGGTCGACTTCAGCAAAGGGGTTCGTAGCAATAAGAACAATACCTGAATAAGTGTAAATCTGCGAGTCCAAGTACCTTTTCTTTATCGCATGCAGCACCGCAGGCTCGTTCAAATACGACAGCGTGGTCAAGTCATCAGTGGATTCTAAGACAGGCGGGTTTCGCAGTACCGGCAACGTTGGATGGTGACCGTCATCTTCCAGGCTGTCTGTCTCAATGGACACAGTCTCACCGTCTTCCAACTTCAACTGCAAATGGTACGCACCATCACAAAACTCATTCTGCGTGACTTCGCCGCCTATCCAACCTTGTTCTTTATTTGGATACCAGCACCTAGTACCTATTTCAAAAGACATGCGGGAGAACTAATTGAACTTATTTTTTTTTTTTTTAGAATTAAGATGAACTATAAGAGAAAGAACAAAAGGGTATCGTATTAAAAGTATATTGTCTCGCTAAACTTGTACAACGTCTTCAGCTAAACAGAAAAAAAAAGAAGAGAGGGCAGAAAAAAAAAATAAGTCGATGGATCCCTAGAAATCAAGTAGCTGGGTATGCAGAAGAAGGACAAAGGACCTAGATTCAAAGATGTGGTGTATCTCAATTGCAAACAGACCACTATCACGAGACCCTTTTCTCATCTATCGCTACTATTCTTCGAGATTTTTCAGTCTTTCCAGTTTTTTTCACTTTTTTCATTATCCTAAAACCCTAAAGAATGGTAAACAGCATATTTCGTTACCCGACCTCAAAAAGATAAATGCCCTACTTTTATTGTTTTAAAGGCAATTTAGTACCCTAAATTGCCAACCTTTTACCCTAACTAATTTCATCAAAAGCCCTAGTGACAGGTTTTTGAAATATAATAAGGGGAGAAGTAATAAGGTTTTGATCTATTGTTCTGGGATAGTTGCCCCAAAGTATGAGAGGTGATTAAGTGGTC
This sequence comes from Saccharomyces cerevisiae x Saccharomyces eubayanus x Saccharomyces kudriavzevii x Saccharomyces uvarum, assembly GCA_009667055.1. NCBI lineage: Eukaryota > Fungi > Ascomycota > Saccharomycetes > Saccharomycetales > Saccharomycetaceae > Saccharomyces > Saccharomyces cerevisiae x Saccharomyces eubayanus x Saccharomyces kudriavzevii x Saccharomyces uvarum. The sequence goes on from VZXH01000083.1 coordinate 24,669, forward strand.
TTACAGGTATTGTCCAGTCCAGTAGCTGCTTGGACAATATGCAAAATGCTCAAGCCAGACGGTCTTCTACAGACTATAAAGCTGGTGGTACAGGTGATAGTAGCAAAGCCGGTATGAATAAAAGGCCCCTGGCAGACGTTGATGGAGCAGAGGCTATGTTGGGTCACAAATCCACGGTGGAAACTAAACCAAATGTGCGATGGCAAGCTTCCCACAGCAACCTAGCTGCATTGCATGATAAGGAGCAGAGGTACGAGGCAGAGCATCACCATGCTCGACATAAGCTCCATCGCCAAGTCATTCCAGACTACACGTCTGCTTCCACAGCAATGTTCAGTGATTGTATGTTCAACACAGGCCCGGAGAAAGTGCGAACTGTCAGCATGGTGAATCCGTCGGGACTTTCGCCAAAACACCCTTTCAACGTGGATGCTAGGTTCAAAGGGCCCTTCCCGCAGCACAGTGTTGTTTCAGATGCTCACGATGGTGGGGCCATTGTCACAGACCATTTCCCCTCTGTTCGGCAGCAGCAACCTCGGCAGCATTCAGCACATCACCATTATAAGCACAATGACAAGAACGGCTTTAAGTCACCTGCTCAATCTTTCGTGAAGGACAAGAAAAGACTGGTCCATCGATTTCTGAAGTCAATGGAGCCGTCCCCATCCTCACAATCTAAAGAGCCATCTAAGTTGGCTTCGCCTTTCAATCCCATAGTGACTGAGCCCGATCCTAAACCTTCCAAACGAGCCCCTAGGCGGCATTCGCATATATCAAGCACTGATTCAAGCTCACAGTTAGATATATCGCTGCAAAGCTTGCTTTATCACGACCTAGAATCGTCTCCAAAGATACAGGTTTCCAGTTCACTCCTTGCCAATAATTCAAGCACATCCGTAGTTTCCAAATCCAAAGGACGTTCTTCAAGAGACATGACATCTTCATTGTCGTCGTCGTTGCCCTCGTCCTCCTCATTGTCGTCGTCATCTTCGCTGTCAACATCCTTCTCGCAATCTTTGGCCGTTGATATACTTGAACCCCCTGGCAACACTAAGTTCAGTAGCTCGAATCTCTCGCTAAACTCCGACGAATTGGACTACTATCAGCGTCATATTGCATTGCAACTGCAACAGACCGAACTCCTCCTGAAACATAACTTGAAGGACGTCGTCTTAAAAGACGAAGCTGACTTGACCAAGAATACCGCCAACTTCGACAAGATCATTAAGGACCTGAGGGACCTGAGGTCTAAGACGATAGGATGGAAAGAACTCATTGAAGAGGACTACCTGATGAACTTAAAACAGGATTTCGATAAAGAGAATGCCGAATCGTTCGAATCACGTCTAACTGATACTATAAATACAAATGTTGCCAAGCTACAAGAGTTAGAGGAGAGAGTGGCTTTTTGCAAGGAAAGATTGGTTGCCAGAAAGGAAACGATGAGGAAAATGGAAAGCCTTCTATCTTTGGAGAGTTCTTTGATGATTTCCAAGAAAAATTTAAAGTTCATGTACAAATACCGGAACGAGGCTCTCGACCTGGTTTCCCTAGTCATCATCGTTTTGATATGCTACGTTTTAAAATATCTGATATGGCATTAAATAAATATATATATATATATATATATATATATGTGTATCTTTTTCGCGTATAATCTGTAAATGTATAAACATGTTCCTTTTGGCACTTTTAATCAAAAGAAAGGATGAGGGAAAAGAGAATAGTGTAAATATAAATTTGAGGCGTTAAAAGGGAACGATACAGAAAGGAAAACAGTCAATCAAACGTTCCAGTCATCGTGAATAATAATGGCCCCAAGCATAGCAACCGTCAAAATAGCCAAGGACATGGTCCTTCCCCTACGTATATTTGTTAATAGGAAGCACATGCTTCAAAGCAATAGTAACAGTAATAATAATCCGGATGCAACTATATTTCAGGCACCTCTGTTATCAAATAATTCCATTGTTTGCTTAAAATCACCGAACACAAGAATATATCTATCTCAACAGGATAAGAAGATCCTTTGTGATGAAATCAAGGAGGACCTGTTATTGATCCTTTACGAACTAGCATCTCCTGAGATTGTCACATCTGTGCTGAGTAAAATAAGAATTGGGCATACGATAGATTTCCAAACAGGCGTTTTGCCCAAACTCTTTGCAGGAGCTTGCACGGAGGACACGTTGTCTTCTCATATACAGACAGTAACAAGGCTGGCCAAATTTAAATACAAGCTACATTACAAAAATAAGTGGGAACTAGACATATATGTCAATAGCATCAAAAATATTGCTAACATCAGGCATTACTTGATGTTTCAAACGTTAACAATCAACGGTTTTTCACTCAATGCAGGTCCTAAAACCCTATTGACTAAGAAAATAGAAACACAACCACAGGTGCCTAAGTTATTAGTAGAGAACGAGGAATCAGATGCATTGGAAGCGCCAGAAGAAGAGAATATAAAACCAGTGATAGAATTCAAATACAAACCCGTTATCAACTTGGGCGAAATTATCGATATCTATGTGTTGCAGAGACCAAGAAGACATAAAGTACGTACCCAACCCGATCAACGTCAAGAAGAATGAAAATTGAGCGTAACTTCCTGATGGTTTAATATTACGAATTATATATAAGGGGTATATATTTGGATAAATGTACATTTTTCACTAATGATAATAATGACTTTTCTTTTTTTTACTCTTTTTTATTTGTCTCTACAACTCACAGATCAAATGAAAAGTCGTCTCTTGAAGAATTGGCTCTATGGGTGTCTCGAGTATCATCGGCAAACGGGTTTTCAATAAACGGTTCTGTGTTCCCAAGGCCATCATTTTCAAATCCATTATTATCACTGAATGGGTTTGCAGAAGCATCTTGCAACTCACCGTACTTACCTCTCTTTTGGGTAGTATCATACATTCTGATGATCTTTTCTTGGCCACCTTCTTCAGCCTGGGAAAAGGCAAACCCTCTTTGTTTTTTCATTCTTTGTACTTGTCTTACTTTCCTAATAGCATTTTGAAATTGCTGGACATGCGGCCTTGAATCATTTATATTGTACTTTTGCATTTCTTGGATGACATGGTATGTTTCCGGTTCATACATTCTTTTATAATATTTCCATAAGAAGTCTCTGACCAAGGCAAAAACTGGTAAGACAATTAAAGTCAACCAAAACACCCCGGACCCATACGTATGTTTAACCACACCGTAATATTCTCTTGAAATGTTAGCGTGTGGGAAAATAGAAGCATAAATTGGGAAAAATACTAACCAGAATAAGAAGGATCCAGGGATGGCAACTAGAGTGAACTTGGTCCACTGATTAGTCACTAAAGCAGCTTTCCCCAGAACAATAATAACACTGGTAGTGTAAACAGTTATACCCCAAGACCAATGATCGGCCAGCTCGCCGTGCATGTTTAAGGCAAACCCATATCTGTAAATCAAAATGGTCCCAATGAAAACTATTGCAGAATGGAAAAACCCATTGATAATCCATCCCCAAAAGATGTAAACCGAGAAAAATTGGCCCTTTTGCCCCAATTTGTATATCTGTGGGTAACGTTCAAGTAATCTACTACTGACAAATTGATCAAAAACTCCAATAACGAAAGGGGGCCAAACAGTAAAAAATAGGTTGTAGAAACTCATCGTCCATGATTCCATAATTGATTGACCTGAAAAGGCATTTGCGAAAACGTACCAAAATTGTGTCATGTATAAAGCTGTATTCTTGTAAAATGAATACAAGATTGCCACAGAGATTCTTTGATAAGACCAAGAACCATGGACTAGTAACAGTTTCTTCAAAAATCTGAACTGACCAACAGCTATATCGGCAGAACGAGCAGCTTGCATACCTTCCATACCACTTATACCGACACCGACATGAGCGGCTTGAATCATACTAACATCGTTAGCACCATCACCAATGGCTAATAATAGCGAAGATGTCTTTCTTTTAACCATTTTTACAACCAAAGCCTTTTGTAACGGAGACACACGGCAACATATAACTGCTTTGCAAAGCTTGGCTATAGTTAATAAGTAATCTTCCAATTCTGGTTCCAGGGCAAAGCTTAATGACTTACCATCAATAACAAGTGCCAAAGTGTTCATGTCATGCGTTGATAGTTGATGCTCGTTAAGAGCATCGATCTTTTCCAACAAATTTCTTTCTGTATCCTCTTTACTTTCTTCGTTGATGATCAATAAATTCATATCTTCACTCAGTAAGCGACAACTCATACCAATATTGACGGCAGTCTCTTGTTTATCACCAGTTAACACCCAAATTTTGATACCCGCTTCTTGTAATGTGTGAATGGTCTCTGGAACACCATCTTGTAACTTATCTTCAATAGCAGTTGCACCAATTAATGACAGATTTTTCTCAATTAGATTTGCTGCATCATCTAATTTTTCAGCTCTGTTATCTAATGTTGTGGCAGCCTCATTGTAAATAGTATTCCATTCTTCATATTCTCCTTCAGATATATCTCTGACGGCTAGACATAAAGTTCTTAGACCTTCCGACGCATAATCCTCCAAATGTCTCATTGTAGCCTCCACATATTCGTTCGATTCTTCGTTTAGTCTTTCCAAAATGACAGTATCTGCACCTTTACAGAACAGTTTAATTGAGCCATCCGGAAATCTGAATATGGCACTCATTCTTTTTCTAGTGGAATTGAATTCACAAATGTTTAATAGTTGATATTCTTTTTCTTCGCCAGTTTCCTCTATTAGTACAGTTACAGAGTTTGGCTTACGAATAATAAACTTATATCCTAAATCCGCACCACCTTGAACAAGAGCGCCTTCGTCTGGAGAAGCTGCTTGATATTTAATAGAACCGTCGCTCTGAAATTCTGGAATAACAGTATGGCATGTAGCCAATAATGTCAAGAAATCATTAATTATAGGTGAATCCTCGTCAGAAGGATCATTTAGTTTTTTCTTCAAATCTTCAAATTTTCTAAAACCAACTTCAATCCCATCTTCCATAGTAGCTATTTTGTCCTCCGGTATTTTATCGATATAACAGCGTCCTGCGATAGAACAAGACTTGAATTCCATAATGTTTCTAGTTAAAGTCCCTGTCTTGTCACTGAAGATATATTCAATTTGACCAAGCTCTTCGACCAAAGAGGATGTACGAACCACAGTGGGAGTATCGGTTTCTTCGTAGTATAAATCTAAATCCGAACCTATCATAAACGCTTGGTAATATTTTATCAATTCAACGGTAACAAATAAAGAAATGGGGACCAAATTGGAAAATAAAATCCAAAACGTTAGGAAATCTCTAAAAAATAACCCAGCTTTATTAGTTCCCTCCAGGTAAAGATAAGAGAGATGTTTGGCATCTGCAGTGGACATAATTACGTTACCAATAGAAGAAATTAAAATCAGCACGATCAATACTGTAAATAATGCAATGATTTGCCTATTGATAATCTTTTCAACCGCGGTTCTCTTGATGGGGGTTGCAGTAGCATTGCGCATCAGTTTGGTTTCATGGCCAGTAAAGATAACTAGCCCAAAAATCCAAGCAGTATTTCTCAAAGTTGCACCTCTTAAAATCATTTGTTCTGGCGATAATGGTATTTGGCGATCATTTAAAGTCATAGTACCTTCATATGTATACAAGCTGGAGTTTGGTTGTTCGGAAACAACCTTCCCTCTCATATTTTTCAAAGTTTTCGAATCGATGAATTTTGCTGTTTCCTCTTTTGACTGTTTGATCTTTAAATTCGTTTCACCATCCAAGTTCGCAGTTTCGATATAACAGAGACCTTCTGGTTCCGAGGATGACAGGACTATGGTATCAGCTGGAATGGGTTCTTCTGATTTTACCCTAATTATGTCACCTACACGAATATCAATCCATCTCTTCTCGACAAAGTCATCTTGTGCTTCTGAAAAGATTTCTGCTGTGGAATTATTTAATTCTTTATCAGAGTTGGCTCTCTTGATATCTTCGATAATTTCTTTCATAGCAGAGACAACCAGCACCACTAGTAAAGTGCCGATGGTAGTGTATCTATTGGTTGGTGAGACGTGAGGCACTTGTTGAATGGCAGATGTGCATAGGAAGAAAAGATTGGCATACTTCGAGAATTCTTGGAACAGAAATTTGGGCAAAAACGTAGCAAAATTATACTTTGTGGTGGATATATGATTGTCGCTATAACCAAGCGATGAATTGGCCAGATAGTCGTTGACGTGAATAAGTCGTGGTTCGCCGTTACCATCTGCGTCACCAACATTTTTTCTTAAAATGTATCGGTTGAAAAGAATCTTAATGTCGAACTTGTTCCTCGAGTTTAAATAGCTATCATCGACTTCGTTGTTGGTTACTGCATTGTAATGGTTCATTTCGAAGTTTTCAGGCCCTTTCTTCCTTTTGAAAGTGAAGGCGTTTTTAAGGCCATTACCGAACCTAGCAAAGACACCAGGAGGCTTACTACCCCTCAAAGATTGCGGCTGGTATGCATTTGAGTCAAACCTATTGGCATTCCAAGACGTTTGGTCGTCATCATTGTTACTCATAAATGGATTCTCGCGCATATCGTTCTCAATATTATCATCGTCAGCATCTAAATCGATCGTTTCCTCGGGAAATGCATGGACCGGTGGCACATAATTCGCATTAGCGTGTGAGCTCGTAGTCTTTGAATGGGACCCAGAGGGGGAGGTGGTCTCGTCCAAGAAATCAATATCGAAAAGCGTGTCATCTTCCCCAGGTTTCCTCTGTAGGGGCGTTTTTTTATCGTCACTCATGGCAAAATCAAAAAACCAAAGGCCCAATTAGTGATCTATTTCTTGACAGTATAGTTTCTGGTTTTGACGTTATCGAATCCTTGTTGCACTTTTCCCTTTGGAATTGCTAGTAATTGTTGATTATATGTTTGCTCAACTTAGTGGCATTATGCAAATTTAGGTTTTTTGCCAAAAAAATCCCATCACGTGATCTAGTATATACCTTTAGTATATACTATGGAAGCATCATTGAACCAAGATATTTGATCAGCCAAGCTTCATCAATAGCAGGGCCTCTTTAGTACGAGTTTTGAGTGTTACAGAATGGGCCATTTTACAAATACAACAATATTTATATGTATATATGTATATATATATATAAGTAAAAAGCTGAAGGGATGTTTTCTTTTATAAATAGTTGCTACTATGATACAGTACGTTGCCCAATCCATATGGAAAAAAATCCTTTTCAATCAATGATAAAAATTGGAGAATCATGTAATGTTGTGTTGTGTTGTGTGTGGGCTTATTGAGCCACTTCTTGTTCAGCATTTTGAAGTTCGTGCTCCTCTTCGTATTCGATTTCGACCTTTGGACGCTTGGTCTTAGCGCTAGTGGTCTTTTTACGTCTCTTGGTGCTGTCCTTGTCTTCGTCGTCACTGTCGCTATCGCTATCGCTTTCGCTTTCACTAGCACTTGATGCTTCTTTATCAGAGTCGGCTAACCATTTTTCTAGATCGTTCACGTCGACGTATTCACCTTCACCGTCGTCTTCCACGTATTCTACCTCACCGTCGTCGCTTTCCTCTTCTTCCTCGTCCCAGTCTTCTTCCTCGTCTTCCTCGTTTTCTTCTTCCATTTGACCCATTATCTTCTTCCAGACCTTTTCGTCCACGTTCAATGGCTTGTCACCGTAAGCACCACTCTTCAATCTGTCCATCAACTCCTTTTCAATCGCCTTTTCGATCTTGGCGGCCACCAATGCCTTTCTTTCTCTGTTCTCTTCTCTTCTCTTGACCTTTGGTGCCACACCAACGTAATGTCTTTCGTCTTCCCTTAGCGCCAAACGTCTCTCTGTTATCATGACCTGCGTCAACTTGGTAAATCTTTGCTTACACTTGTGACGGAAAAACTTACTCCAATGCAGTAGATGTTCGTCGATCTGTTGTAAGGCCTTGGAATAGTTCTTGGATAGTTTGATTCTTTCCCACAACTTGGCAGGGGTATGTGCTCTCTCCGGCGTCTTCATATACAGGTACAGCTTCCCGTTGTCATTCTTCACTGTTGCGTATTTGGAGTTGGCTAACGGGCATGACTGTCTGGTACACAACCCAGTGACGTTATATTCATTTCTACAGAAAGTTTGACCACTAGGTGTCTTGATTCTATGGGAGCAGAAGCTCTGGTTGATCACTTGCCAAACAATTTCGTCAGACATATTTTCTCGTTATATTTCCACTTGCAGCTACCTGTCTTCAACCCAACCCAAAACTAAAGAATATAAAAGATGCATCATCTGCCTATATACCAATAGCTTTCTCAAATTTTTCAAAAAGCTCATCGGAAAAATTTTCAAAATAAAAAAAAAAATAAAAAAAAAAAAGTAACTCATTACCCGCCTAATACTTTACTTCTAACTATAATAAGCTTCTAATCATGGGAGAACATGCTTTTGAAACCAGTATTCTTCCTGCCCTGCCATGCATGTTTTATTGTCATAGTTTGTTTTGGTTTATCTACGATGAAAGAAATTATATGCTTTTTCTATATATTTTATATGCAAAGGTTTTACAAGAAAAGAGTTCTTGGGTATTAAATGTTCGTTTTGCGGCGTTCGTCTCATGCGGATAGTTCCTTGATTTCCTCTTGCGTCAGTGTGCTGATGTAAACACATTTACTCAGTAGTTCGTGGTTGACTTCGAAAGCGTAAAACTTCGACCATTGGACTCTCTGAATGAAATTTTTCACTATTTGAACGTTGGTGTCAAACTTGTTGTAGTTCACCACTTTATCTTCTAAGATCCAGTCCTTCTTTTCAGAGTTTGCTGACAAATCCGAAAGATACACGACGATGAAGGGGACACAGCCTACCAGCGGGTTTACTGAGTTTAGCAGACTTCTTATCGCGGAATAGTTTCTGTCTAATGACGGAATCTTCTTTAGTTCTTCCCAAGTCAACAGATCGCCTGGCTCGATCAAACGCCATGCGTCGGTGAACCTTTGAACCACCGACGAACTTAAAGCTAAAATTATTTCCATTAATGTATTAAAGTTTTGAAACTTTCTACAATGGTCTGCGACGTGAATAAATCGTTGAATGACATTTCTTTTCATTTTCGAGCTCTTGGTAAGAAGAATCTCCGAAATAATCCAGTCCACAGTCAGGTTGAACCTTGAAATGGCTAAATCGATCCCGGACAAAGTCTCATTTCTCACCAGTAGCTGTAACCAGCTTATAACTTGTGGGCCTTCGTGCCTCATCTTCAAGTCTAACAAGTCTTTCCAATCTATTTCCCCCAAAATCTCCTTCTCTATCAAAGTCATTTGTTGTGCCACAGACAACGAATCATACATTAATATGAACGGAATGTGATTTTCATTATTAGAAACCATCAGCCTTGGGTCTTGGATCTCGTATTGGCCGATCAGTTCCTGAATTTGCGCTGCTTGAACAGCGATATCATCAGCATTGGAAGGATTGTTCTTTTCAGGTGAAGAGGAGGCAAAACCGCCCTTCTCTGGTTGGTTGGGAGTAAACGGAATATTCATTATTGTTTGTCTCCTCCTCTCGATTAATAACGACTTCCGTTTTTCTGCGGGACTATTTGGGAATGACGGTAAGTTAATGTTTAGCATGTCCACTTCATCTGCTAACCTGTTTGTCTTTAATCCAATAGCATCAGTACTCTTACTCTTTTCTGGCTTTCCAGATGTTTTTGTATACGTTCCTTCCAATTTCATCATGGCCACAGTGATAGGGTCATCATTGATTGAATCATCGGGCATATTGGCAATGTCGTTCAAATCTTTCTTGTCCAGGGTACCTGCCAAGGCTGGTTCAGGATTGACCATTTGTGTGTTCCGACCACTTGACGTGTCATTGATCCCAAGGTCATCCATTGTTAGTATGCTTTCTGCCACACGACTATTGGTATCGTTTTCATTCTTCAAAAATTTACTTTTCAATTCTTCAACATTTTTCGCTGGCGAGGCAACATCAATGCTACCATCATCTGGTGAGAAGAAGTACTTGTTATTTTGAGCATGGTGGCTTGGGCTTTCGAGATCATTATTAGAATCACTGAGATCGATTGTTTTCATTTCATGCAAAGACGATATATTTGAAATCAGGTCCTGATTTCCTCTTTGATATTCTTCTCTCAGATTTATCCTTTCGTGCGGTATCGGTGTATCTCTAGATGTCTCGAAAGTTTCCATTGTACTGCCGGTGGTAATCGAATCCAGATCACTTACCACAGATTGTATTGTAGGTGCCATAGATAATCTGATTCTATTGGATTCACTCATCGCGGTGCCGTTTGCCAATTCTCTCTGTGGGCTTCTACTTTGTTTTGTTGGGCTATTGTTGTTAGATTCGAAAAGCTTACTCGTAGATATACTGATAATGGTGGATGATGTATCAGAATACATGGTGCCCTTTTTATTATATTCAAAATTGAGAGGTTCGATCTCACTTATTTCCTCTATAATGGAGTTAGAATTGCTTCGTATAGGATCTACAATGGTCAACTGTTTTGTTGGAGTTATGGCTATACTTTGAACTCTGGAAATACTGATTCTTCCACTAGCAGGTCTAATGGCAGCTTGTTTGATCCCACGGTTGGATGGGGAAAGTTTGTTGACTTTGGCTATATCAGAATTATCTGAGTCTAGTGATGCATCGACGAGATCTTCAAGTCCCTTTTCTTTTTTGCGTGGTGTTTCATTACGTTCGTTACTACAACTTTCTTCTTCCTCGCCTGTATTGCTTTTTTTTACATCACAAATTTTCTTTTTATCACCTAGGGACTTGGTATCTTCAAATGTAAACTCTCTTAAATTCAGAAACCCAGTTTTGGTCTTCAAAGACGGATTATCCATGGTATGGTTGACATTTCTTAATTTTTTTACTACAATATCTCTGGGAGGAGAGCTGGATGACAGCTCAGAATCATACGAATATGTCACTGATTCAGTATCATTTCTACTGTCATTAAGGGGTGACGATTCTTCAAGATCAGGTAGAACGTTTTTCAAAGGTGAAGGTGGCATGCTTTTTTGAGATTGTGAATAGTTTTTCCTTCTTGGCGTCATACTTGGAGTCATTTCCGAGTTGTTCTTATTAGTTTCATGGAACAGTAACCTTTGAGGTCCATTCTCGTCCATGTGTGAAGCACTTGTGTCTTTATCAAAAAGTCTCATACTTTCTGTTGAGCAGTTACCATTCACTTTATTGAAATAAGCTGCGGTGACACTTTTGACTTTTCTTCGTTGCAACGCATCATACGAAGGGGACGGTAGTGTGTTGGAATCATTGTTCTGTAGTTGCTTGTTTAAAGTGTTGGTAAGAGAAATGACAGATTGAGCAATTGAGCTCACAGTTTGGTATAAATCCAAATTGTCCATGGCGCTAAAATTATCGTTGCTTGGTTTAAAGCTACCTCGTTTTAGAAGCTTGATATCATTTATGCGTTCTTGATATGTGCCTTCCGCATCCTCTGTAAGATTTTCGTTCCCATTTGAGTGTGTTTGGATTTCTTCTATCAGTTGATTTTGTAATATTAGTAACGATTCCACTTCATCTATTGTTCTCGCGCTTAAGATATCAAATCTAGAAGAGTCGGAATTGGAGAATTCTTCTTCTTCTTCTTCTTTGGAAAACTTCCTATTGAGAGATGATATCGACACAACGTATTTTACAAATGCATCCATTTCTGGTTTTTGATTATTTTGGTTAATAGTGTTCATAAATTTTTTATCATTGGTGCTATCATTGCGATTATGGTTTTTCATCCACTTTGCTAAAAGCCCGAGGGCACTACGGTGTAGTATTGACATTGAAGATGTATTAGACCTGCTGTTGCTATTGCTATTATTATCCACAGATGACACCGTTGACACCCCTTGTAGTGTTCCATTTTGTTCATTTAGTTCTTCGGGAAGATAAAGAGAATTTATAATGAACTCAACGTTTTTGGCTGGTGTGGGAGGCATTATTTTGTTCACTGCATATGATGATGGATAGTCCACACCTTTCATAAGTGTGGAGACAAGAGTTACCTTGGATAAACGACTTATCTTTCGGTTGTTCTCTGGTATTTTATCACTTTCCGCGTCAATGGGCGGTTCTTTTACTATTCGGTGCTTGGAATAAACGTTTGATGTATTATCAGGGAATAGGAGCATTGAGGGGGTCCGTTGACTCTTGGAAGATTTCAAAGGCTGCTGCTGGTTATCGGGTAGTCTGAATATATCCGAAGTTTTATATAGTGACAGAACGCTTTGATTACGGAAATCAGGGCTAGCGGCACTTTGCCTTGCATAAATACTCAGTCGGCTTATTCTTCTGTGCAAGTTTTCCAGTTGCGTAAAATCCCTCAACGAATAGTGTAACCACGCATCGAAATCTTTTTTATCAGGTTCGTTTAATTTAATGTTTTCCCAAACCAACTTGGAACAGTGTACCCAGTTTTTCTTCAGGTTGATCAAACAACTGGAAATTATTTTGGGATAATGTGAAATATGTTTATCGTTCAAAAACTCAATCAACCGGAGTCTCAATGTAATATTTGGTAAAAAGTCTTGAACAAAATAATTCAGTATGGAATGTCTTAATAATACAAACGTTCTCACTAGAGCCACTTCACCAACTTGCCTTCTCTTGGCCTTTACCGCGTTTGTAGTGATCTCCCTAATACACCATCGAAACCTGTAAATGAGCAAATCGTGTAAGTCTTGAGGTGTTATGAAATTTCTATAAATAAGGAAGAAATCTGCAAATGCACTGTAATCTACGCCTTCCAAAGGAGAAGAGAGATGTACGATCAGAGCGGGCAAATCCGCACTATTCACTTGCTCGTTGGCAGATCTTGGCACAACATCACTCTCGTAACTAATAACATTGGACGATGGGGTCGGGTAGTAATCTTTCTGGCTAAATATTTCCATGTTCAAAGCAGCGAATCTCTGAATGACTAAAGGTGATAGCAAACAACGAGTTCACGTAAACTTGAGAATTGATGGCACGTGTACGGTTGTGTTGAGGTCGAAGCCTTTAGCTGAGTGCCAATCTTCTGTTTACAGTTTTTTTTTTCATTGTTGATAAAAAGATCGAGAGTTTCACCAGTCGCGAAACTGAAGAAACGAAGAAAAAAATAGAAGGGTAATAAAGAACTGCATCATGAAGGAAAGCAGAAATAGCAGTGTGGATTAAACCATTAAAAAATGTTTATCGAGATTCATTATATAGCGGTGTATGTAGACCCACTTCTTCGGTTGGTAAGTATATAAACTTTTTTTTTTACTTATGTATTTATACGATGTTCTTTATTTCATGCTTCATGTTTGTCAGCAATATCCCAGTTGGATAGCCAGTTCAAATAACGGAAGTTTTCGCTCGAGCCCTCCATTCCGAATGAAATGGGGGAGAAGTACTGGTAGCAGCCGATCACAAGGGCGATGAAACCGGCGTATAAGACGAAACGCATGATGCGGCCGCATTTGGACCTGGACCATTTTTGCAAACCGGCGTCGAAACAGTATGCCAAAATGATCAATGCGAAATACAAGGCAGGCAAGTAGTGGTGAACATACGTGACTCTGGACATGATGACGAATGGCACGAAATGTAGACCCCAGGCCAGTAGCGGATAGAACCCACCCATTAGGAAGACGTTCCAGCGGGATGGACTGGTCAAGTCAACGTATTGTCTTTGCCATCTTATCAGCAGGATGACCACAGTGGCCATGAATGCTAAGACAGCAGCAGTAGAAGCCCATGTGGAGACCGGGGTACCTAGTAGGAAGTACTTAGGATTATCATCCCCCCAGCCACATAGTCTCAAACCAACGTTCAAAGTTGGCCATTGCCATGCGGAAGAAGCTAAATAGTCGAATTTGTCTGGGTCTGGTAACAGGGCGTTGTTGGTGGCCATCATGGCTAGGTTTAAATGAATGAAATCTTTGAAGAAATTGGTCTTTGGGTATGTGAAGTCTTCAGGTCTTGGTGGTAGGTTTTCGTTTTCATGAGTTTCGATGTTCCACCATGTTCTTTTATCTCTCCTGAATGGGTTTTTCATACACACAACTTCCTGTTGTCTAAACCCCCATTCGGGCAAACTGTTACCGGTTTGAGCCAAGTAACAGTTCATTTCCGTGTTCTTGATACGGAAAGAAGTGGTCAAAGTGTGCAACTTCTCTGGATCTTCATCCCCTCTTTGGTCCATGATTTCGATGACCCAATTGTCCTTGTTGTCGCCGACAAAGTCGTCACCGTAACCGGAAACTTCCCATTGTGACTTCGACACAGGTGCGGCGACTGGATGAGTGTGCAGGTTTCTACCTGTACTTTTGTGTATCAATCTATAACTGGCACCGGCTTTTAGGAATTCAATCTCGGTTTCGTTTTCTGACCATGATGGTAAGCCTCTTTCTCTGTTAAAGAACCACGCGTTGTTTGCATCTTTGTAACCATAACCGGTAACCTGTTGTTGGTTAGAACCTTCTGGGTAGCCTTGTACATGCGAGTGCAATAGGGAGCCTCCAAGAGCCTGGTTTTTGATTGAAACGACGGATGAGCCGAGGGCAATGTCACGGGGACCTTGTCCAACGTCGGATCCGATCAATCTTGCTTGGAAAAGTGATGGCATGTTAGCATCGCCGGTACCGGAGTGTGATAGTAGGTCAAAATGGATCTTGAAACACAGTAGGAAAATGAGGGAGGGAACAATAATGAGCCCGAAGATTCTTGCCAACCAATGGCTGATGTAGGTTTTCCACGACATGGATTTGTCCGCCAAGAAGGTCCACAAGTCAACCACAGTATAGATACCGACCATAGTGATGATAAGTAGACCGACCATCTTGACGGAAATCGTGCAACCCAGAGAAATACCCGTGATCAATAGCCATTTCCACCATTTCCTGGAGAAGGGCTTGGATCTTTGATTGTGAAACATGACGAAACTAAAGAAGGACGCCACAGTGAAAAACAGCAGCATGGAGTCCAAAAGAATGAACCGGCCCAAAGTGCTATACGAGTTTTCAAACAGAACCAAAACGGTCATCAACCAAACAGTGGGTAGCGAAAATCCGATAGCCTTGGCGGTGAAGTAAGCCAGGGGGACGCAAAGCGCAGAAAATGACGCGTTAAACAGTCTCATCTTGACGTAGTCCAAGTAGTCTGGGTAGAGCTCACCGGAGGGGAAGTCCCAAGAACCGTTGTAGCCTGCTAAATAGCCGGACAACCCGACAAGCATCTTCCCCAGGGGAGGATGGACATCATGGTAAAATTCGTGTCTTAAGTAGTACGACCCGAACTTGCCGAAGTGCGCCTCATCCCAAACAACACGGTTGTTGATGCCGATCTTGTACATCCTGGTGAATAGAGCCAGCGCGGTAAAGACCACGGGCATCACGACGGATTCAAGACGCAACAATGAGTTTTGCGCAGCGATCTTCGCCTTCGAGTAATCTTCCGCGTTTTTCTCCTCGGTGCTTAACAGCTCATCGTCAGTGCTGACGGAGGACGTCTCCCTTTGTCTCAGTGTGTTCTCTTGCTTAATGTGGGCGGCATTCTTGTTGCTGTACCCGGTAGACGAAGACGAGGACATGATTGCTGGACCACGGTTCGAAACAGAAAGACAGTAGCGGTGTGGACTGAGCCGTTTTTCTTGGTAACGTTACTAGCCTCGAGAAATGACCTTCTTGTACCTTCCATGAGAGCCAAAAGCTCCAAAAAAACAATACACGAAACGGGACTTCCTGTTAGTTCTTTCGTTCTTTTTTTTTTTTTCATATTCTTTTTTATTTTTTTTCAGGGCGACGTGTCCAATAATAAACTAGGGTGTCACTGTGTACGGTGGGATGCAAGTGACAGTAAATCGATCAACGACGGTAAATGGCAGGCGTTAGGTATGTAGGTATGTATCTATCTGATGATGGAGTCGATGATGAAGACGAAGATGTAGCTGAGGATGCTGCCTATGGCCAGACCCGAGGAGACGAAGATGTTGGTGAAGCCACCGGCTGCCTCCTTCTCGTCGTCGTTGTCCAGCTGTTCCGGGACCTTCATAAAGCACATGGAGATGACATGGCCGTTGGTCATGCCGAACAGGAACTGCAGGAACATGTAGCACAGGTCGACGATGACGGAGCCGTTGCGGTCGTCGTTGCCACTTGAGGAGGAGGTGACGGCCGTGAACACCAGGAACAGCGGGATGGCGGCGACCCGCAGCAGGGAGTAGATGAACGTCTTGCGGGGGGTGAAGTTCTGGTCACGGAACATGGGCCAGTCGGCGATGACTCTGCCGTACAGGTCTCCCAGGTTCCACAGCGTGAAGATGAGGGGGATGTACTGTGCGTTGGTCAAGGGCAGGCCCGTCACGTAGGTGGCAGACGCAAACACGGGGAAAACGAGTGTCACGACGAAGGTGGTGAATATGGACAGCACCAGATACTTCAGCTTGGCGAACAGGACTTCGAAGGGGACCTTTAGTTTGAGCTCTTCGCCCTCGTCGTCGCTATTGTTGCTGTGGTCGTCGTCGTCGTCGTCGTTCACCTGGTCAATCCGCCTGACAATGCGGATGTCCTCCTCGCTGGAGCGCAGGGACCCTACCAGGACGTCACTGAGACGCCCGTCTTCCACGTTCCAGCTCTCGGCCACTTTCCTGCCAATCTTGCTCACACTGAACATCACGACGCAAACGGTGACCACAAGTGTGGTTGTGAAGAAGTACAGGAGAATGCCCCCCGTCGTGGAAACAGACGAGTTTTCGATGAACGACAGGGCAAAAAGCACCAACGAGGGCAGCACCCCGGCCACGGCCTGGCCCACCATCACGCCCTGACTGTACTCAGAACCGAAGACATTGGCTATGGCCATGATACCGTTCTGTGTCATAGCTGTCCCCATGGAACTGATGACCACGAGCCCCATGATGAACATGAAGTTGAACCATTTGGGCAAGAGAAAATGCAGGACGGTGAAGAAGCACATGACGAGGAAAACGATGATCTCCCATACTAGCCCGTTCATGACTCTTCTCGAGTACTTGTACTGTCTCCTGGCCAGGTAGATGTTGAACAGCATCGCGGATATGGTGGAGAAGGACATCATGGAGCTCGTGAAGATCTTGGCCCAAATGGACGTGTCCTTGAAAATGTCGTGCTTGAAATACTGCGACGCACTGAGAATGCAGTTCCATGGCCACAAGAGGCCTATCCCTATCGTGAAAAAGGTAATGTACGAAAAGTTTCGTAGTTTCCTCTTCAGCGGCAATGCGTCCAGTGATTCAATGGACACAGAGTGCTGTCTTTCGTAATCGTCGTCGCCATCGCCGTCGCCGTCGTTATCCGAGTGTTCGTCGCCCTGTGGCTCATACTCCTCTCTGGAGCGTGGAGGCTCTTCTGCATGGATATCTGCTGCCAGCGCAGGCTCAGGTGCTACCAGGGTAAAATGTTTCGGGTTATCAGTGTCAGCACGAGAACTCATCTTGCCATCCAGCGTGCTCTCCTGTACTCTATGATAAATTAGTCACCGTAGCGTAAATCACTCATCTTTTAAGATTTTTAGTCTTTTTTTTTTCTTTTGCGGGAAAATATTTCAGATTACGGTAATAAAGATAATAGTAATACAATGTTGATATAGCAAAAACTGCAAGCTTTGTAGTTTGATTGAACGGTTTTTGGTTTTAGAAATACTATAGATATATATGTATATATAAAGGAGATAGAAACGAGGTGAAAGAAAAAAACGTAAAGAGATAGAAAAAGGTAGGGGGTAAAGTGCAACATGAAGACATGGGGATGTGGTGCCGGTGGGATCGTTGCAGCTTTATAATGTGGTAATGTACAGAAAGGAGGAGAGGAGGCGAAGGAAGCGAATATGCGGCTCACACTTTCCTACTGCCTGTATTTGTCTTCATGAACTCAAATCTTGCTAGCAATGGTATATGGTCACTGGGGAATTTGTCATTGGGGAACCCGATAAACTTATCCACGTATTCAGGGTCCACCTCGCCCAATAGCCCACGCACTCTTAGCGCGTGCGTGGAGAACCATATGTAGTCAATGACGTCTGTGAATGAAGGTGTGAAATTGGTGAATGGCAGCTCCCCGATACAGTTGTAGCTCGATTTGAGAGCCAAATTGTGCGAGAAGTTTTTCTCTGACATGTAGCCGAAATCTCTGCTACTGCCCTCTTGGTGTGCTTGAACACGGCCTGTACTTATCAATTCGTATACGGCGGAGTTGATGTACGAGTTGAAGTCACCGCAGATGAGCACGGGAGATTTCTTGATGTCCTGTCTGGAATTGTGCGTTGTGTCCTCTTTCAGCAACGTTTCTAGATGGTCTAGCAAGACACCCACTTGGAACGTCTTCACGTCGTTGAACTTGGGATCCCAGTGTAAATGTGTGGTGACCACCCAAATGGTGTCGCCGCTGGAGACGTGCTGAAGCTTCAAGAACAGCGCGACGTTATCCTTGTTCATGGCGCGGTTCAAGTAGTCTTCCGTTCTTTGGAACTTCTTGTGTTTCATCCACGCACCGCTGAAGTCCATGGAGTCTCTGTTGACCATTTTGAACTGGTCTCTTTTGAAGAAGATACAACACCCGTCAACTTTCTTGGAGTCCTTGGAGTGCATGGTCTTTGCTCTTGCCTTTGCATGGAAAACACCTGTATAGCCGTGCTTTTCCAACAGTGGCACCCAGTAGTCCTCAAACGTCTTGGACTCGACTTCTTGTAAACACAACACGTCACTGCTGTAGGACAAAATCTGTTCCTTTAGCTTGTTACGTCTGTAGTCCCAACTCAATGCCCACGATGGTGTATAACGGTACATTTTGGGGGTGGCGTAGTGCTGGCACAGAGTGTTGTACGATAGGACGGTGAATGACCTCTTGGCCAGATCTGCGGTCAAATGTTCCGTGGATTGTTGCAAGGAGTCGTATTCTCTTTGCGGTTCCCCATCAGTGTTGATCTCGATGAACCTGCGCTCGTGAGGTAAGGTGATCTCCGGTCTGTTGTCTCTTAGGTAGAAGATCAGCCCCGTGACAGATTTTTCTGTAAGGATCTTCAAAAACTGCCTCTCCAAGGGATTGCCCTCCACACCGAGAAACTGCAGGTTGCACAGATTGCCGAACTCCCAAGGCAGCGTGGTGACCATGTTATCGAAGAAATACAGGTACTTCAACTGGAAGCAGGAGCCCAGTTCCGCTGGTAGCGACGTCAACCTATTGTGGGACAAGTCCAAGACACGCAGGTTGTCCAAACGCTTAATCTCTGGTGGCAGTTCCGTGAGGCCGTTACCATTCAAGTACAGTCTTGTGAGGAAATCATACTTGAAGATGTTGGGGCTGATGCTGAAGATTTGCAGGTTGGACAGGTCCAGCGCGTGCCACAATTGGTCGTCGTACTTGGAGTCCTTGGGCATGACCATTCTGTTTTCAATGTCGTCGTCTTCGTCGATGCTGTACTGGGACAGTTTCTTGTGCTGCAAGAGCGCCAGGTTGGCCTCATCCTTGCCGTTGGCAAACAGCTCTATCTTCGGGGTCAACGGGGTGGACACAGCGCTGTTGGCCGCAGTACCAGAGGGGGTGCTGTCCCCCGTGGGCTGCTGTTTCTTTGCTGCCTTACCGTCGGTGAGGGTGTCGGCCATCTCCATCAGCGCCTGCTTGGTGCAGTCGACCAGTGATTTCGAGGCCTCTGCGATGTGGGACTGCTGGAAATCAGTGGGCTGCAAGGCCGGCGGTGGGAGTTGAGGTGGAGGGCCGATTTGGCCCGGGACCTGTTGTTGTGCCTGTTGTTGCGCTTGCTGTTGCGCCTGTTGCGTGGCTAGGTACTTCTTCATTGCGTTTTGCCTAGCGTAAATGTTGGGCTGCCCCAGGGACTGTGCGGAGACCGCAGCCAGATGCAATTGAAGCTTCCAGATGGGGTTGTTCAGTAGCGAAGGGTCGTCCAAGTGCGGGTGTAGTAAAGGGTTGCTGGCGTTCACGTTGATGTTGACGGGGGTGCCCACAGTCGGGATCATCCCTAGAGGGTTGGCCGTGGCCGTGGGAGCGTTCATCACCATTCCGGTGCCGTTGTTGCTATTGTTGTTGTTGTTGTTGTTGTTGTTGTCCATGCTCAAATTGAGCAAGTTAGTGTTCCCGTTGGCCAATTGGTCGAGTAACTGACGCGAGTTGTTGTTGGCAGGCGTGTGCACGTCGTTGCTGTTCATCAGCCCGGGGGGAGGCATGCCGGAGAGCTGGTTCATGTGCAGCTGCTGCTGCAGCGTGTTCGGTGTACCCTTTCCCAGCAGGCCGGCGTGCTGCTGCTGCTGCTGCTGCTGTGGCTGTTGCTGCTGTTGTGGGCCCAGGTTGGTATAGCCTAGTAATGAAGGGTCGTTCATAAGCGGAGGTGTGCAGGGATGACGTAGATCGAGATTCCCTTGCTGCTGTCCCTTATGTTGTGCCGTTGTGGCTCACTGTAAGGTGGAAACTTTTTCAAATTTTTTCGTTGTTGGCCCGTTTTTCGCAAGAACCGACGATAACAAAAGACTAAAGGGCTATAGTTGGATCTACAATGGCGAGGATTCCCTCTCACGCTGGGTGAGATAGATACGTATACGTAGGCGTATGTAGATTACTTAGCACTGGTCCAGCACGATCCAGGTGGTGGCACACCCGCCGAACACGCGGGGCCTGGTGGCGTACCGCCCCACGAGTTGCAGCCCCGGCTGCGACCCTCGTTGAGGGCCGCAGTTGCCGTGCTCCCCCCAGCCCCAGCAGTGCACGTCGTAGTGGGGAGGCTCTTCTTGGCTGGCCGTGACCTGGATGCCATGCTCGCTGCCAGCGCTGAAGTCGGCGATGCGCAGGGGCACGCCGACTTCAGGGAACAGCTGGGCGTGCGTGCCCCTGCCAAACGACTCCACGGTGCTCTGGAGCGTGTCCCAGACGTGGATCGAGGTCCACATGCAGCGGACCTCGAGCCCGAGCCTTGCTTCTTGCTGCTCGAGCTGGAACCCTGCGGGCAGGCGACCGGATGCGTGTGCCATGCGGCCGTTCTTGTCCACCACGACCAGGAAGTCCTTGCCCATGGCCACGTAGTCCACGGCCACAGACCCTGCATCGCATACCAGCGTGGGCTCTGCCACCGACCGGCACTTGCGCGCCTGCAGCTGGCACTTGGTGTTGCTGCCCCAGCCGTATACCTGCGAGCCCTGCACCACCACGAAGTTCTGGAAGCACCCGTATACTGCTATGCGGCCATCTGCCGGGTCCAGCCGCAGCTGCCGCTGCTCGAACCCGTAACGACCGCCTCCTCGCTGCCATACATGGCCATGTGTGTCCACCACGACCGTCGTGTCCCAGCCGCATGCCACATCGACTACCGGTGCCGGCACCTCGATGGCCGTCCAGCCACGCACCTGCTGCAGGGTACACTCACCCTGCAGCTCACCTCGCCTGTTGTCCCCACACCCGGCCAGGGTCCCATTGCTCATCAGCACCACGCTGTGGTTCCCACCGCACGCTATCTTCGACACT
Organism: Saccharomyces cerevisiae x Saccharomyces eubayanus x Saccharomyces kudriavzevii x Saccharomyces uvarum; assembly: GCA_009667055.1. Lineage (NCBI taxonomy): Eukaryota > Fungi > Ascomycota > Saccharomycetes > Saccharomycetales > Saccharomycetaceae > Saccharomyces > Saccharomyces cerevisiae x Saccharomyces eubayanus x Saccharomyces kudriavzevii x Saccharomyces uvarum. The sequence goes on from VZXH01000083.1 coordinate 46,194, forward strand.
CTGCCATCGCCTGCCAGCATGGACCTCTGCGGCGTGTCCACGTCCTCGTCGTGCGCCAGTCCCAGCTGGCCCTGTCCGTTGGACCCAAACGCATACACACAGCTCATCACTGCACCCCTGCACAAGCCTGCAGCAGCCTCTTCCAGTACTTATTCACTGTGATGCTGTTGTATGATAAAGGCTAAAACGGCTGCGTTACCCCCGCCGCCGCGAAATTTTTCAGAATTTTTCACTTTTGACAGGTTGAAAGAGAGGTTATGGGCCCATCAGGCAGTGCAACACGTCCGTTAGAGCAGTGGTGGTGTTGCGATAGTGCTTGAGATTCGTGATTTTGGCTACAGATAGACACTAGATTGCCCATATCAAAGAAAAAGCAGGAAAAAACACACGCTACGGTACAGATCATGAACGGTTCGCATTCCAACGATGAGGATGACTTAGTGCAGGTGCCCGAGACGTCTTCTCCGACTAAGACGATGTCGTCGTCTCCGCTAAAGGCAGCTTCGACGGTTCCAGACGCTAGCGTAGCCTCTTTGCGCAGCAGGTTCACGTTCAAGCCCTCGGAGGCCGGCGAGGGGGCCCATGCCTCGAATCCTGCACCATCGGGCAGCCCTGAGGTGGCCTTAGTCAATCTGGCGAAGGAGTTCCCGGACTTTTCGCAGACACTGGTGCAGGCTGTCTTCAAGTCCAACTCCTTTAACATGCATTCTGCTAGGGAACGGCTCACGCGGTTGAGGCAGCAGAGACAGAACTGGACGTGGAACAAGAACGCATCCCCCAAGAAACCAGAGATGCCGCTGCCCGCCAAGAAGACGCTGCCGCTGGCCAACACCAGCCGCCTGTCGTCCATTCACGGTAACGGTAACGGCAACAACAACAACAAGTCCTCCAAGATCACGGTGGCCAAGCAGAAAACGTCGATTTTCGACCGTTACTCAAACGTCATCAACCAAAAACAGTACACTTTTGAACTGCCCAATAACTTGAACATAGACTCGGAGGCGCTGAGCAAGCTGCCCGTGAGCTACAACAAAAAGAGAAGGCTCGTGAGGGCTGATCAGCACCCACAGGGCAAGTCCCAGGCGTCTGCCACCACGCAATTGGGCTCTGCAAGAGAGAAACTGCTTGCAAACCGCAAATACGGCCACCACACCGATGACAACAACGAAGAGGAGGAGGAAAGCATGATGACCGACGACGACGACGACGCAAGCGGTGACGACTATATGGAGTCCACGCCGCAGATAAACCTGGATGAGCAAGTCTTGCAGTTCATCAACGACTCCGACATCGTCGACCTGTCTGATCTTTCCGACACTACAATGCACAAGGCACAGCTCATAGTCTCTCACAGGCCCTACGCCTCTCTGAACGCCTTTGCAAATACAGAGTTCAACGACAAGGACGCCGAGGAAGCTGTCTCAGGCAAGAGGAAACGACGCTCGGCGGCAACCGCCAACGAAAGCGAACGGTTGCTCGATAAGATCACCCAGAGCATCAGAGGCTACAACGCCATCGAGTCCGTCATCAAAAAGTGTTCGTCCTACGGTGATCTGGTCACCTCACAGATGAAGAAATGGGGGCTTCAAGTTGGCGATAACTCCGAGTTGGACGTCATGAATCTCGATGAAGGTGACGACGACGACGACGACGACGACGATGATGATGATGAAGATAACAACGGTGACAATGGTGCCAGTACTGCCGGTGCACATGACCAGCGCAATGGCAAAGAGGCGGCGAGGGCCGTGGTGGAAGGGTTCGATGAGACTAGCGCGGAACCTACTCCTGCATTAGAAGAAAGAGAAACACGGACTAGGAATACATCCGAGCCATTGGTGAAGTCCGACGAAGAAGGTGTGGATCTTGAGGCAATTGATGACGAATTGCCTCAATCAGAGCATGAAGAAGACGACTACGAGGAGGAGGACGAAGACTACAATGACGAAGAGGAAGACGTGGAATATGATGACGACGACGACGATGATGACGATGACGAATTCGTGGCCACGAGAAAGAACAGACATGTGGCCTCTACCACGAACAGAAACGGTCGTAAACCGATTGTCAAATTCTTTAAGGGCAAACCAAGATTGCTAAGCTCCGAAATCTCACTGAAGGACTACCAGCAAACCGGTATAAACTGGCTGAATCTGCTCTACCACAACAAGATGTCATGTATCCTTGCAGATGACATGGGTCTGGGTAAGACATGCCAAGTCATCTCATTTTTCGCATATTTGAAACAAATCAACGAGCCGGGCCCTCACTTGGTCGTTGTGCCATCATCCACTCTAGAAAATTGGCTAAGAGAATTCCAGAAATTTTGTCCCGCTATGAAAATCGAGCCTTACTATGGCTCCTTGCAAGAAAGAGAAGAATTACGTGATATCTTGGAAAGAAACTCTGGGAAATATGACGTTATTGTGACCACGTACAACTTAGCCGCGGGCAATAAATACGACGTTTCTTTTTTGAAGAATAGAAACTTCAATGTGGTGGTCTATGATGAAGGACATATGCTAAAGAATTCCACTTCGGAAAGGTTTGCCAAACTGATGAAAATTCGTGCGAACTTCCGTCTTTTGTTGACCGGTACGCCATTACAAAATAACTTGAAGGAATTGATGTCACTGTTGGAATTCATCATGCCCAATCTTTTCATTTCTAAGAAGGATTCATTCGATGCGATATTTAAACAGCGAGCCAAAACGACAGACGATAACAAAAGCCACAACCCGCTCTTGGCGCAAGAGGCTATCACAAGAGCGAAAACAATGATGAAACCTTTTATTTTGAGAAGACGTAAGGACCAAGTATTGAAGCATCTACCACCAAAGCACACGCATATCCAATTTTGCGAGTTGAATCCCGTACAAAGGAAAATATATGACAAGGAAATTAAAACCGTACTAGAACATAAAAGAATGGTTAAAGATGGGGAATTGCCCAAGGAGGCAAAGGAAAGATCCAAAATACAGTCTTCGAGCTCCAAGAATCTTATAATGGCACTGCGGAAAGCTTCTCTCCATCCACTTCTATTCAGAAACATTTATGACGACAAAATGATTGCCAAAATGAGTGACGCTATCCTGGATGAGCCTGCGTATGCTGAAAACGGTAACAGGGAATACATCAAGGAAGATATGAGTTACATGACCGATTTTGAATTGCACAAACTATGTTGTAACTTTCCCAAGACATTGTCGAAATATCAACTACACAACAACGAATGGATGCATTCCGGTAAGATTGATGCGTTGAAGAAACTGCTGAAGACAATCATCATTGACAAACAGGAAAAAGTTTTGATTTTCTCGTTATTCACTCAAGTGTTGGATATTTTGGAAATGGTTTTGTCCACTTTAAATTATAAATTTTTGAGGTTAGACGGGTCCACTCAAGTGAACGATAGACAGCTACTGATTGACAAGTTTTATGAAGACAAAGAGATTCCAATTTTCATCTTATCTACAAAGGCAGGTGGGTTCGGTATCAACTTGGTGTGCGCCAATAACGTTGTTATTTTTGATCAAAGTTTCAATCCCCATGACGATAGACAAGCTGCTGATAGAGCGCATCGTGTGGGTCAGACCAAAGAAGTCAATATAACAACATTGATTACTAAGGATTCTATTGAAGAGAAAATCCACCAACTGGCCAAAAATAAACTAGCTTTGGATTCTTATATTAGCGAGGATAAAAAATCGCAGGATGTTATGGAAAGTAAAGTTAGTGATATGTTGGAGGACATAATATACGATGAAAACTCGCAATCAAAAGGGAAATAAATAATCAAGTAAATAACTAAACAAAAATAATAATAAAGATCATTACATATTACTCATGTGTAACCCAAAGGGGTAAGAAAAATAAGTAGTTATGATATTTCTAGTGTATAGTATTAAAACATATGTGGGTGGGTGTATAGCTATTTAATTTGAATTGTGAACGAGAGAACGGTTTTTGTTTTTGTTTTTCTTAGTTTATTGATTTACCTGTTCATTGGTCGCTTGGGGTACTGTTTCAATTTCAATATTGGTTTCAACTACAGTTACGGTTTCCGGAATCATCGGATAATCAATGTTTAATAAAACACTACCAATGGTATTTGTAGAGATGGCAAATCCTGCCAAAACGGGTACAGATTCTATCAGCCCTGCCAACAATCCAAACGAGGCATATTGGCCTGCATGAAGATAAAAGTTTTCACGTCTTTGTAGGTTATTAAACTTTTGTAAACGTAAAACTTTTGAAAAGTAAATTTGGGCAATGAAGGGAGAAATCAAGATATGGAAAAGAATGGGCCCCACCAGTGGGAAAAATGATACAAATAAGAGAGCCAGAAGAACAATTAGCCCCAGGATATACTTGACCAACTTGAAGGGGAAATAATAAGCCCAGAAATATACCGAATTGACAGGCACATAGTACTTGATGGGCTTGCCCAGGTGGGAATCTTGCTGTAGGCCCTTTTTTTTCAAGCAAATCTCCACCAGACGGTTGTTGAAGTGGCTCAACCTCATAAACAACAAAGTGAATACGTTAGCTTGCAAGAAAGAGTGCAAAATGGCAATGAAGAGACCGACAGGACCCAGCACGATCAAAAACGCCGTGTACATTGGCGTGATGGTAGCCCAGTAAACAAAGCTCACCAGTGCAAACATTACCAAGTAGCTCGACAAAACACTCAGCATTGTGGTCGAGTAACTGCCCTTGTTGGCGTTAAACTCCAAAAATCCCCTAAACGGGTATATGAAGGCGCCCCCGGTGAACGCATCCTTAAAGAAGTTCATCAGGATGTACTTGGTACGGTCCACCACCTTTGTGAAGTGTTTTTTGTAGACCTTGTCTGAGAACTCATTGAAGGGAATGTCGACAGCTGGAAGCTTTTCATATGATTGGCCTCCAGCAAACTTGTACACCAAACCGCCAACACCAGCCAACACTAACGAACCCGTGAAACTCATATTCTTGTTGTTGTTGTTGTTGCTAACGTCCTGCTGCTTTAACTATCTTTCCAGACCGAACCACAAGTTATGACCAACAAGAGGAAGAGTACAAGTGGTCTCAACCTCTTCTTTACCTTATATACCTGTCCAAGTGTCACAAAACCAGCTAAATCCTGTCGCTCATAATGGCACGTGACTTAATTTATGGCGGGTAATAATATCGAAAAACAAGGGTATTATTTTCTGAAAGTGAGAACAGTAAGAAGTAGTTAACTTGTCTTGGCAAGGGGCAGGCCGTCAAACACAGCAGAGCGTTCGTTGAAGAACAAATTGACGTTACTGAGTGCAATCGCTGGTATTGTTTTTCTATTTCCCTTTTTTTTTTCTCTTTGTTTCGAGCGTTGTCGTACCTTTCTGGTCTACCACCGCTTTTATTGGATTAGAATCCCCGGACGCCGATACAATACAGGTGTAATTTGATAATTTTGCTACGTTTTTTTCAAACTTCAAAGAAGTTAGAAACCAGAAAAATCAGTAGAACAACTTGGTGAAAGTTTTTCCATTGTTCATTCCCATATCTGTTCGTTTTCTTTTGTTTGTTTTTGTTTTTAAAGCTCATTCCATTTTGTTTAGTTTTGTTTTGTTCTCTCCATTTAAATTGCATAGAAAGTATAATTTTAAGAAGTAATGCCCTACATCGGTGCTTCCAACATATCAGAGCATTCCTTCGTTAATTTGAAGGAAAAGCATGCGATCACACATAAAGGTGCTGTTAACTCCGCAACGTCTTTGCAAACACCCCCGAGCCCTGACCAGGAGAACCAGATCGATAACGAATTGGGAGGCTACGACACTTCTTTGAGTGATGTTTCCACCCCGAATAAAAACGAAGAAGACGGATTCGACCGAAGCATAAAGGACACGTTGGCCAGGTTCGGTAAGACCAAACCACTGCCTGCTCTAGATTTTGAACAACCGAGACTTCTATCTACAGCGTCTTCATCTGCGGACTCTACGGCATCTTCGCCATTGACTGATGAAGACATAAAGGAACTAGAGTTTCTTCCGAATGAATCTACTCATTCCTACTCGTACAATCCTCTCTCGCCAAACTCCCTAGCAGTCAGATTGAGGATTTTGAAAAGATCTCTAGAAATCATAATACAGAATCCAGGTATGCTATTGGAACCTACTTCGGACGAGTTGCCTCCCTTGAAGGATTTTTCCGGCCGTAGAAGAAGCATGCCAAGGACATCCGCTTCAGCGAACAATCTGATGAATAGAAACAAGAGCCAAATCTGGAACACTACTTCCGCCACTTTAAACGCATTTGTAAATAATACCTCTTCTTCTTCGGCAGCATCATCCGCTTCATCTAACAAACAACAGGGCACCCCAGTTTTCCCGAATTTAGATCCAACTCATTCCCAAACATTTCATAGAGCTAACTCTTTAGCTTATTTGCCTTCCATTTTGCCCAAGCAGGACCCGTTGCTTAGACATAGCAACTCATTATTTCGCGGTAACTATGGAAACAGCATAAGCTCTGAAAGGCCGAATTTCAGACAACCGTTTACAGACCAAACCAACAACAACAACAACAACAATAGCAGCCTGTTGAACGAAAACCCTTGTCCAGAAGAACAAACTGCTTCATCCCTCCATAGACCTTCTATAGGCTCACTAACTGAGCAAAGAGCGAACTTAAAGAGCCTTCTAAATTTACTCAACGAAACGCTGGAAAAGAACACTTCCGAGAGAGCTTCAGATCTGCACATGATATCACTGTTTAATTTGAACAAACTGATGCTTGGAGACCCCAAGAAGAATAATTCTGAATCCGATAAAAGGACAGACAAATTGAAAAGAACCTTGTTAGATAGTCTGGCAGAACCATTTTTCGAACACTATAATTTCAAGGAAGGCACTTCACTCGAGGATTCGGATGAATTGAAAGAGGAAATCGATGAATTCACAGGTTCTGAGGACACCACTGCGATAACGGATATACGGCCCCAACAGGACTATGGTCGTATATTAAGGACTTTCACTTCTACGAAGAATTCTGCCCCACAGGCAATTTTTACATGCAGTCAAGAAGACCCTTGGCAATTCAGGGCCGCGAACGATCTAGCATGTTTAGTATTTGGTATCTCGCAAAATGCCATTCGCGCGTTAACCCTAATGGATTTGATTCATACAGATAGTAGAAACTTTGTCTTACACAAGCTATTGACTACTGAAGGTCAAGAAATGGTCTTCACAGGTGAAATTATTGGTATCGTTCAACCAGAAACGTCAAGCTCATCTAAAACAGTATGGGCGTCGTTTTGGGCGAAAAGAAAGAACGATTTATTAGTTTGCGTTTTTGAAAAAGTTCCTTGCGACTACGTCGATGTGCTTCTAAATCTGGATGATTTTGGTGTGGAAAATATTGTAGACAAATGTGAGTTACTTTCAGATGGGCATTCATTGTCCTCTTCCTCATCCAAAACACCTTCTTCTGCCTCACTACCCAAGATGGCGTCATCGCCAATTGCTAATAAATTTGAGTATTCCTTGGAGAGACAGGTCCTTGAAAACAGCTCTTTTAAGCTTAATCTACCGGGACGCAATGAAACTCAACTTGGCGGCAATAATAATGTCCGGTCGTCGTTGTCATTATCGCCAACAAGAACGAAGAAAAGTGTAAAGTTCGCTAATGATATTCAAGACGTTAAGAGTATAAGTCAGTCATTAGCCAAATTGATCGATGACGTGAGGAGTGGAGTGGTATTTGATCACGATGATGACCTCTTGCCTATGCCCATTAGAGTTGCCAGTCATATTAACGAAACAAGATATTTTACTTTAAACCATTTGTCTTATAATATACCATGTGCGGTCTCCTCTACTATCCTAGAAAATGAGCTGAAATTGAAGATTCATAGCTTACCCTATCAAGCTGGTTTGTTTATTGTGGATTCTCATACTTTAGACCTGATCAGTTCTAATAAATCCATTCTGAAAAATATGTTTGGTTATCACTTTGCAGAGTTGGTGGGAAAATCCATTACTGAAATTATTCCATCATTTCCAAAAATTTTACAATTCATTAATGAGAAGTATCCCGCATTGGATATCACACTTCATAAAAATAAAGGTTTGGTATTAACGGAACATTTTTTCAGGAAAATCCAAGCAGAGATGATGGGCGACCGTAAATCCTTTTACACCTCCGTGGGTATCGATGGGCTCCATAGAGATGGTTGCGAAATCAAAATTGATTTTCAGCTACGTGTCATGAATTCTAAAGTAACCTTACTCTGGGTGACACATTCAAGGGATGTCGTATTTGAAGAGTACAATACGAACCCATCACAACTGAAGATGTTAAAGGAGAGTGAACTAAGTATGATGAGCAGTGCGAGTAGTTCTGCCAGTTCCTCCAAAAAATCCTCATCTAGAATATCTACCGGAACGCTAAAGGATTTAAGCAATTTATCAGCCTATGAGGATTTGGACCACCGAACTAATAAACTCAAATACGAAATTGGAGACGGATCCGCAAACCAATCTGAATCCACTTTATCGGAACAGGATAAAGGCCCCTTAGAGGAGGACAAGGACAGCAGTTCAATAATCGTTGGTGATCCTGAGATTGAACACAAATTGGAACTGGCCAAAATTTACTCAAGAGATAAATCGCAATTTGTGAAAGAGGGGAATTTCAAAGTTGATGAACTTTTGATAATAAGTAAAATCTCACTATCCTCAAGTATGGAATCCTTAACAGATTCTAAAGGTTCTGCAGAAAAGCTATTGCCGCCCAAGGAGAACGCGTTGGTTGAGAAGAATGCCACCGCAAACAGTATCGGAGAATCAGGTACAGATGAAGACGGTATCATAATGACCAGGAAAAAATCAGAACAGCCTATAAGTACATTCTTGCATACTCCTGAGAAGAACATTGGTGCTCAAAAGCATGTCAAGAAATTTTCAGATTTCGTCAGTTTGCAGAAAATGGGTGAAGGTGCGTACGGTAAGGTTGATCTGTGCATTCATAAGAAGGAAAGGTATATTGTGGTGATTAAGATGATTTTCAAAGAAAGAATTCTTGTTGATACATGGGTCAGAGATAGGAAGTTAGGTACTATACCTTCTGAGATCCAGATCATGGCCACGTTGAACAAAACCCCACACGAGAATATTCTGCGGTTACTGGATTTCTTTGAAGACGATGATTACTATTATATTGAAACGCCCGTACACGGTGAAACAGGATGCATAGATCTTTTCGATCTGATTGAGTTCAAAACAAACATGACAGAGTGCGAAGCCAAGCTAATAGTCAAGCAAGTCGTGGCAGGGATAAAGCATTTGCATGACCAAGGCATTGTCCACAGAGATATCAAGGACGAAAACGTGATTGTAGACTCCAAAGGTTTTGTCAAGATTATCGACTTCGGATCTGCTGCGTATGTCAAGAGTGGGCCGTTTGATGTGTTTGTGGGTACTATAGATTACGCTGCACCTGAAGTCTTGGGAGGGAACCCTTACGAGGGCAAGCCACAGGATATTTGGGCTATCGGCATTCTACTGTATACCGTGGTCTTCAAAGAAAATCCCTTCTATAACATAGACGAAATACTGGAGGGTGATTTGAAATTCAATAACGCGGAGGAAGTCAGTGAAGATTGTATTGAACTGATCAAGAGCATTTTGAATCGTTGTGTACCGAAAAGACCCACCATTGACGATATAAACAATGGTAAGTGGCTCGTGATTTAAAGGATCGATGATTTTCTGAGCTCTTCAGTAATCCATGAACAAACACATACACACATACACACACATACCCGCGCATACACAAAGCAATGATATATATATTTACCTCGTACTTTTTCTAATATTCCATATGTAAAAACAAAGAAATCAGCCAATGCGGCTAATCAAGACTTAAATATAAAAATAATTTGTACGAATATATAAGGAAGTTGCGAACGCATTTTTTTTGTGGGAAGTAGTAGCTGGCAAACACACTAGACATACCTGTACTAAACTATGCTAGTCCGTACCCCAGTAGCCACCAATATCATTCCTTGACAGTGCAGAGAGCTTATTATTGTCGCAACATCACCATAGACGGGAGTACCCGGAATGCTCTTTTGGTAGGGAAGGCGAAAAGAGGTGAAAGATTAACAGGAGAAAGCCTTAGGGAACCAAAAGGGAAGAGCTGGAAAGACAGTAGATAGTGACAATACTAGCGTGTAAACTATCTAGACGAGTGCATCAGCTGGTATCGGATTATCAAAGAATAATTGAGTAGTCAAACAGTAGCAAAATATGTCTGGAGCAAAATCAACAACGGTAGCTGCGCTGCCCGCAGCAACAACAGCAACAACGGCAAGTTCTAAAGACTCTGGCGCAGACGAGGGGTTGTACCCCTTAGCTATGCTTATGGACGAGTTAAAGCACGACGATATTGCCAATAGAGTGGAGGCGATGAAGAAACTAGACACTATTGCGCTGGCACTCGGTCCTGAGAGAACAAGAAACGAGCTAGTTCCCTTTTTAACTGAAGTCGCCCAAGATGACGAAGATGAGGTGTTTGCCGTCCTGGCTGAACAACTCGGCAAGTTTGTTCCCTATATTGGCGGGTCTCAATACGCCACGGTCCTATTGCCTGTATTAGAAATTTTGGCGTCTGCCGAAGAAACCTTGGTCAGAGAAAAGGCCGTTGATTCTTTGAACAACGTGGCCCAAGAACTGTCTCAAGAACAGCTATTCAATGAGTTCGTTCCCTTGATTGAGCATCTGGCCACTGCAGACTGGTTCTCTTCGAAAGTCTCTGCGTGTGGACTTTTCAAATCCGTCATTGTCCGCATCAAAGACGATTCATTGAGGAAAAACATCCTGGCTTTATATTTACAACTGGCTCAGGATGACACTCCAATGGTGAAAAGAGCCGTCGGTAAAAATCTACCCATCTTGATCGATCTGTTGACTCAGAATTTGGGGCTATCCACAGATGAAGATTGGGATTACATCTCCAATATCTTCCAAAAAATCATTAACGATACTCAAGATTCCGTCAAATTTTTAGCAGTGGATTGTTTGATTTCCATCTTGAAGTTTTTCAACGCTAAAGGTGACGAGTCCCATACCCAAGATTTATTAAATTCTGCTGTAAAGTTAATCGGTGATGAAGCGTGGAGAGTGCGTTACATGGCAGCCGATAGATTTTCTGAACTAGCCTCACAATTCACTTCCAACCAAGCATATATCGACGAATTAATACAACCATTTTTGAACCTTTGTGAAGACAATGAAGGCGATGTGAGAGAGGCCGTAGCCAAACAAGTCTCTGGCTTCGCCAAATTTTTAAACGATCCTTCCGTTATTTTGAGTAAGATCTTACCTGCTGTACAGAATTTAAGTATGGACGAAAGCGAAACAGTGAGATCTGCATTGGCTTCCAAAATCACAGATATCGTGTTGTTGTTAAATAAAGATCAAGTGATTAACAGTTTTCTTCCGATTTTACTGAATATGCTAAGAGACGAGTTCCCCGATGTTCGTTTGAATATCATTGCGAGCTTGAAAGTGGTCAATGACGTAATAGGCATCGAGCTACTATCAGATTCTTTGCTACCTGCCATAACCGAGCTAGCTAAAGATGTGAACTGGAGAGTCAGAATGGCCATAATCGAATACATCCCTATCCTAGCCGAACAATTGGGTGTGCAATTCTTCGATCAACAACTGAGCGACCTGTGTCTTTCATGGTTATGGGATACCGTTTATTCCATCAGAGAGGCTGCAGTGAATAACTTGAAAAGATTAACGGAAATATTCGGTTCAGATTGGTGCCGCGACGAAATCATTTCAAGACTACTTAAATTCGATTTACAATTATTGGAAAACTTTGTCTCCAGGTTCACAGTACTATCTGCTTTAACCACTTTGGTGCCCGTGGTGTCATTAGATGTTGTTACAGAACAGTTATTACCCTTCATTTCCCACTTGGCCGATGACGGTGTTCCAAACATTAGATTCAATGTAGCCAAGTCCTACGCTGTGATAGTCAAGGCCTTGAGTAAGGAGCAGGCCAAATATGATGCATTAATTAAGAACACAATCTTACCCTCTTTGGAAGCGCTATGTCAAGATGAAGACGTTGATGTAAAATACTTTGCTAATAAAAGTTTGGCAGAATGCCAAGAACTTTTAAAAAACTGATATTATTATAATATATACGTGCATACATATGTGTATGCTTAAATGAATAAACTATACATGATAATAACCGCCCTTGGGGTTCTACCATCAGTCTTCTACTTTAACACGAATATCATCTTGCTCATTTGTACCGTTCTCTTGTTCATTTATATCGTCCTCTTTTTTGACATCAACTTCCGCATCAGCAGCATCTGCGTTTAATCCGGGGGTCTCCTCCAGGAATTTGACCCATTTGGGATAGCTCGTGATGTTATGCTGGATTTCCTTATATAATTGAGACTGCAAATCCCAATCTAGGGAGTTTCTTGGGTCGTCTGGTGGCAGAAATTTCAACAAATCTCTTACGTTTCTCGACTTGGTGATTATCTGTCCAAACCCAACAAGCAAGCCATTGATCTCTGTCCAGAGGCCTCTGGGTAGCCAGTTTTGCAATTGAATTCTTGTTTGGTCCGGAGTCTTGCATTTTTGTGGGTCGACCCATTTCCAAATCTTGGCCAATCTATCCACATGCACGTCGACGCATATACCTTCAATTTTGCCCCATGCCTTTTGTAACGTCAAGTAAGCCATTTTGGGCCCCACACCGGGCAGGGCCAGCAGGTCGTTTATCGTAGCGGGCACATCGCCCAGATGTTGGTCTTGCAGGATTTGGCACGTAGCCAGGATATACTTGGCCTTTCTTGTGTGAAACCCGACAGAATGAATCAACTCGTCTAGTTTGGTCTCCTCAATTTGCAGAACGGCCTCTAGTGTCATGCCTAGCTTGCAATGCAGTTCGTCCATGCAATATCGCGTGATGTTAAGCATTGCCATGGCGGTGACTTCATCCTTTGTCTGCGACGATAACATCACGCCAAGCAGCACTTGTAGCCTGTAGTCCCTGGGAGGTATCCGGTCTCTCGAGATACCGCATTGCGAGGCAATGGTTACTGGGATGGATGAGCCACCGACGATGTCAACAGGTGCTAGAATCCTAGACCTCAACACTCGCATCCTAGCGTACGTTTCCGGAAACTTGTCTGGGACCTTTGTCGAGGGGGCGGTGAAGAAGATCGAGGAGTCCAGTGGTTTGGCCCACCTGTTGGGCACATTCCCGTTTCTGACCACGATCCATTCGAAGTATTGCTTATTGGGCAACGATTTGACCCAGTCGATGTCCACGGGTTGGGGCACGACCTCTTCCTGCTTGATCTTGGTCTTTTTCGCACCAGTGGTGTGGAAGCACTTCGACTCAGTCTTCACTAGCGGTCTTTTCCTTAGAATAGTCATAGATGGGCCAGGGAAGACCTTTTGCATGGCTTTGGCTATACGTACATAGAATGAACCATCAAGGAGATTGTTGTTATATATAAAAAGTCTGGAAAAATGAGAAAATGAAAAATAGTTATAATTCAGTTACGTAAAACAGGTAAAGATGTTATAGTACCAGCAGGAGCAAGAGCAGCACCAGTATCAGTACGATGATCACGACGCAGTTCCCGTTGTCCTTGAACCGGGAGGTGTTGAAGCCATGCATGGAGCGGGAAGCTCTATTCAGGTTCCGGCCGTTATTATCGATCAGGCTTTCCAAATCCACCAACAGCGTGTCGTTCTGCGAGACGATCTCGTCGTTCAAGTCCATGGAGATGTCGTGGGTCCTCCCGATGGACTGGGACAGCGTGCCCAAGTGGGAATCCTGCTCCAGGAGCTGTTGCTGCTGATCGATGAACAGTTCCTGGTTGGAAACCATGGGCAGCGGCTGGGAGGGTTCATCCTCGTAGGGAGCGTGCGTGGAGGACAGCGGCGGCTCCTCCTCCTCGTCTTGCTCGTCGTCGTCGTCGTCGTCCCTATACGTGACCGTAAGCTCATCATCGTTCTTGAACCGCACTTTCTTCAAAGAGTCTTTGGACACCTCATCACCACCGGCAACCAGCGGCCTGTGGAACCTGTACAGCTCCTTGTCGAGCCCTGCATCGGGGACCTTGTCCAGGATGGCATTGTACCGGCATACCAGCGCATCAGCAGCCGCACACTCTTGCATGGACTCCAAAATGGAGCCCAATTGCCGTTTCAAGGCAACGTTGTCGTTCGCCGTGGGGGCAAGGCCCAGCACGGACACGAGTCTTGTTCTTTCTTCGACCAGATCAGAAAGCTGGTCCAGTTCGTAACCCAGCTTCAACACGTCCATCCCGTGTGTGCTTGCACATCTGCTTGGCCTGCGAGCCGTCCTCTGGGCCATCCGCTCCCTATTGTGAAGTACCAGCCTTTGTTCCTGCTCTTCATAGTTTGCTCTTTCGGGTGATGAAAGTTGGGCTGGAAATTTTATCCCAAAGGACAATATGAAAATAAACTCGAAACTGTGTAGCAACCAAGAGGGAAGGGGAAAGGGAGAGACAGGAGCAAGAGGAAGCATCGGTCGTGGCAGATGAGTCAGCACACACCACAGGAGAGTGAACAGACTGCGGCGAAGGAACAAGACATCGATCAAGAGAGCGTGTTGAGCAACATCGACTTCAACACGGACCTAAACCACAATTTGAACCTATCGGAGTACTGCATATCAAGCGACGCAGACACAGAGAAGATGGACAGCAATGAGGAGACGTCGCTGGCCAGCCTGCCGGAGCTGAGGTACGCTCCGAAGCTGGCAAGCCTGGTGAAGCAAGAGACGCCCAGCGGCAGCGTGAAACGGCCATACCAGGACGAAGTGTACGAGCAGCAAGAGGACACGAAGAAGATCAAGGTGGCAGAGAAGGAGGAGACGGGTGTGGCGGGCGGGAAGGAGAAGAGCGTCGACCTGAGAGACGAGCAGGGCGACGAGGGCGACAACGAGGAGGAGAACATCGAGGAGGAGATCGACAACGACCACGAGCACACGGCGCCGCCCGCAACCGCAACCGCAACCGCAACCGCAACCTCAAGCGTGGCCGTGGCCGTGGCCGTGATGCCCTCACCCATTGAGGCCGAGGAGCAGAGGATGACTGCGCTCAAGGAGATCACCAACATCGAGTACAAGTTCGCGCAATTGCGCCAGAAGCTGTACGACAACCAGCTGGTGCGGCTGCAGACGGAGCTGCAGATGTGTCTGGAGGGGTCGCATCCGGAGCTGCAGGCGTACTACTCCAAGATCGCCGCCATCCGCGACTACAAGCTGCACCGGGCGTACCAGCGGCAGAAGTACGAGCTGGCTTGCATCAACACCGAGACGCTCGCCACCCGCACGTTCATCCACCAGGACTTCCACAAGAAGGTCACCGACCTGCGCACACGCCTGCTCAACCGCACCACCCAGACGTGGTACGACATCAACAAGGAGCGCCGCGACATGGACATCGTGATCCCGGACGTCAACTACCACGTGCCCATCAAGCTCGACAACAAGACGCTGAGCTGCATCACGGGCTACGCCAGCGCAGCGCAGCTGCGCTACCCCGGCGAGCCCGTGGCAGAGGACCTGGCCTGCGAGGGCATCGAGTACCGCTACCGCGCCAACCCGGTCGACAAGCTCGAGGTCATCGTCGACCGCATGAGGCTGAACAACGAGATCAGCGACCTCGAGGGCCTGCGCAAGTACTTCCACTCCTTCCCCGGTGCGCCCGGCCTGAACCCGCTGCGGGACTCCGAGATCAACGACGACTTCCACCACTGGGCCCAGTGACCACCACCCTCTATACCGCTCTTTATTCTTATGTAACGCTACGTAATGCCATCCCCCCATTACCAATTCCCAACCGGATTTGAAACCTCCTTCAAGAAGGATTCACTGTGGCAATCCCACCGCCTGGAAGCTCCAATCGACCACGATGCTCAAAGAACATGCACCTTTGGCATGGTCCTGTTGTCATGGCCACCTGCTATTATCCTCGGTCACGTGCGCTGTGCCTGTGGTGTGGCGCCACTTTTTTTTTTTCAAAATGCTCGAGGAAAGGAAAATTTGACTATTTAAACCAGAAGATGGTGTGATATCGTTGGGCAGGTGGCGTTCTAGAGGCGTGGTTACAGGGTCCCAACTTGAGCATACCTTAGCTACACGTATACCAAGCATGACTCTACAAGAATCTGATAAATTTGCTACCAAGGCCATCCACGCCGGTGAACACGTCGACGTTCACGGGTCCGTCATCGAGCCCATCTCGTTGTCGACCACTTTCAAACAGTCTTCTCCAGCCAACCCAATCGGCACTTACGAGTACTCTAGGTCGCAGAACCCCAACAGAGAGAACCTGGAAAGAGCCGTTGCTGCTTTGGAAAACGCCCAATACGGGCTGGCTTTCTCCTCCGGGTCTGCCACCACCGCCACTATCCTGCAATCGCTGCCACAGGGCTCCCACGCGGTGTCCATCGGTGACGTGTACGGTGGTACGCACAGATACTTCACCAAGGTGGCCAACGCGCACGGCGTGGAGACTTCGTTCACCAACGACCTGTTGAAGGACCTGCCTCAGTTGCTTAAGGACAACACCAAGTTGGTCTGGATCGAAACCCCCACCAACCCAACCTTGAAGGTCACCGACATCCAGAAGGTCGCCGACGCCATCAAGAAGCACACCGCCGCCAGCCAAGACGTCATCCTGGTTGTCGACAACACCTTCTTGTCGCCATACATCTCCAACCCATTGAACTTCGGTGCCGACATCGTCGTCCACTCCGCCACCAAGTACATCAACGGCCACTCCGACGTCGTGCTAGGTGTCCTGGCCACCAACAGCAAGCCGCTGTACGAGCGCCTGCAATTCTTGCAGAACGCCATCGGTGCCATCCCATCCCCCTTCGACGCATGGTTGACCCACAGAGGTTTGAAGACCCTACATCTGCGTGTCAGACAAGCTGCCCTCAGCGCCATCAAGATCGCTGAGTTCTTGGCCGCCGACAAGGAAAACATCGTCGCCGTCAACTACCCAGGTTTGAAAACACACCCCAACTACGACGTCGTTGTCAAGCAACACCGTGACGCCCTTGGTGGTGGTATGATCTCCTTCAGAATCAAAGGCGGTGCTGAAGCCGCCTCCAAGTTCGCCTCCTCCACAAGACTGTTCACATTGGCCGAGTCCCTTGGTGGTATCGAGTCCCTATTGGAAGTGCCTGCCGTGATGACCCACGGTGGTATTCCAAAGGAAGCCAGAGAGGCCTCCGGTGTCTTTGACGACTTGGTCAGAATCTCCGTTGGTATCGAAGACGCCGACGATCTTTTGGACGACATCAAACAAGCTTTGAAGCAAGCCTCCAACTAGTATTGTCGCACCTCAATTATCTAACTAACTTTTACATAGAATTCTTTTATAAAATAGTTTCAATATCCGTTATTACTTACTACACGTATCGTATCGTATCGTATTGCATGACTAGTTTTTTTTCCAAAAGCAAGTATATATGACAAGCATCCTACAATACTTCATAAGACGTACGCCTCCAGGTGGTTGGAGATCGCTGCAGACAACTGACAATGCCTGCTGTGTTGAGAACCAGGTCCAAGGAATCCTCTGCGGAGCAGAAGCCTGCTCCCAGAGCAAGAACCAGATCGAAAAGAGGTAGGCGTGGCCGTGGAGACGATGATGAGGAGGGTGAAGAAGATGAAGACGACGAGGAAAGCGACGGTGGGTACGACGAAGTTGGTGGCGACTACGATGAATACGCTTCGAGGTCGAAGCTGGCGAATAACAGACCCTTTGAAATAGTCGCGGGCCTGCCCAGCAGCCTCGACATGCCCAACTACAACTCTTCGCTCACTCATCCGCTATCGGTGAAGGACTCTGGGGTTCTTTACGACTCTCTAGTCGGTTCTAGGAGAACCTGGATACACGGCGAGATGTTCGATCTATATTGGCGAAGACCCAAGAGAATCATTAACGAGGCTACGCCCACGCCCACACCGGCCCCAGCAATGGAGAGCCCATCGTCCGGCGGTATTCCATTGATACGAGATAAGATGCAGAAAATGTGCGACTGTATAATGAATGGCGGACCCCATAGCTTCAAAGTTAGGTTGTTTATACTGAAGAACGACAAAATTGAACAAAAATGGCAGGAGGAACAAGATTCAAGGAAAAGAGAAAAGGAACTGAAAAGAAAGAACGATGCAGAGGCCAAGAAAACGAGAATGGAGGAAAGGAAAAGGCAACAATTGCAGAAAAAACTGGCCAAGGAACAGAAATTGCAACTGCAAAAGGAAAATAAAGCTAAACAAAAATTAGAACAGGAGGCACTGAGATTGAAAAGAAAGGAAGAGCTGAAAAAACTGAAAGAACAAAATAAAAATAAGCAAGCCTCACCTTCCTCCATGCACGATCCGAGAATGATAATGAATTTGAACTTGATGGCTCAAGAAGATCCGAATTTAAACACTTTAATGGAGACCGTGGCCAAGGGTCTAGCCAATAATGACCAGCTGGAGGAATTTAAAAAATTTATCGAGATTGCCAAAAGACGGTCCGTGCAAGAGAACCTATCCAATCACCGTTCTCCCACCGCAATAGTACGACCCCCAGCTCCGTCTCGAGATAAAGACGTGCCTGAGGCAAATCGGCTAAACTCGATAACTTTGGTGAAAAGTTCCAAACCCACTACTACTACTACTACTACTACTAGCGAATCACAACCAAAGAACGATGACGATGTGAAGAAGCAGCCGTCCAATGAGGATACCAACACGGCAGATACTCCACAGGTAAAAGTCAAAGCAGAAGAAGAGGATGTGAAGGAAAAGGCTTCGAAAAAGAAAGAGGAGAATCCCACAGTACCGAAAAGGAAAAGAAGAAACCACGCACAAAAGGAAGACAAGGACATGCAGTTAACTGCATTTCAACAGAAGTACGTTCATGGGGCAGAGATCATCTTGGAGTTTTTGGAATTCACACATTCAAGGTACTACTTGCCCAAGAAATCCATAGTAGAATTTCTGGAAGATACCGGCGAGATTTTAATATCTTGGATCGTCGTTCACAACTTCAAAGAGATCGAGAAATTCAAGACTAGAAAACTGAAATCGAAATCGAAATCGAAATCTAAGCCAAAACCGCAGGAGGATGATACTAAGCAAGAGCCTGGACTCGAAAAAGAACCCGAGGAAGAACCTGACTTCAACCCTCTCTTCGAAGATGATTGCCCAATCCCACTTTATACCCCCATGACCGTGAAAATATCGGGGATTCATAAAAGATTCAATCAAATCATCCAAAATAGCGTTTCACCCATGGACCAAGTCGTCAAAGAAATGGAAAAGATTCTGGAAATCGGTACAAGATTGTCTGGCTATAATCTATGGTATCAACTGGATGGATATGACGATGAAGCTCTGAGTGAAAGCCTGCGCTTCGAACTAAACGAATGGGAACATACTATGAGAAGCAAGAGGCACAAAAGGTAAAGGGGGTATACGAAAATTTTTTTTCCTTCTTTAATGTCATTATGATTATACAGCGTTGTATTATTTACTACTTTAGTTTAACTATAGAAACTCTTTTTTTTTTATTATTATTATTCATCATGTGGAGTATTGGAATTGTATACCAAATTTGGCGGGAAGAATCGGAATATTGTTCTCTGTATTAAGCGCTGATATCGATACTGCATCACCGCCATTCTTCTCACCGTTAGGTAAAGCTCCTTCAGAACTTTTAGTAAATACTAGTTCTGTCCCAGCAGATATTAAAAACCCCCTCCATTTACCTTCCCATAATAGTTTCAAAGTCTTATCACGTAATGACGTACTTAGTTTCCAAACGCCCGTAAACGTGGAATTGTTTATCTTGTTATCGAATTTTTCAATAGTGGATCTTTCCTCGTCTATTTTTCTTAGCGATGACGAAAATGCATAAGTTAAGTCATTCAATAATTTTTGCTTATGATCTGGTATATCCAATGAAGATGCCATCTTGTTGTCAACCGAGTTCAGGTTCGGCACATTTTCATGCAGTAGCGTAGCTGCTGCTCTCTTGTTACCTGATTCACGGGGTATCGCATCTAGTGCATCATCAAGCTTTTTATTGTGGTTGCTCTTAGGTAGAAGATGTTTTTTTTGCCAAAACTCACAACCAAATGAAAGATTCGATTCAATGGAATAGAGATTGAAGTCATATTTGGCACAGAATGTAGAATTTGTCCCTGTCTTAGCTGAATACGTGGAAGATATATGCCCAAATAATGGGTTCCAAGAAACTGTCAAAGTCAAGGGCCGTCCCGTATTGGTAGAATGTGTATAGTATCTTAAAGTTGTTGAACAACCGGGACTCAAACTGACCAATCCCAACCAAAATTCGGCACCAAGCGACAACGAGGAATTGTTGTATAACGAAGTGTTAAACTTGGACGGTGTGGTAAGGAAATTGTGCAACACTCTATATCCACATAATAAGTCACTGGTAGAAAAAATCCACTCTTGTAGATTCCGATGAGAGTCTCTTTGGAAATAGCATGTTAAAACATTTAAGTTCTCTTTGAAACTACTGACTCCCTTAAGCATGAATTGAGTTTGTGGGGTGAGTCGTTTGGTTATCATTGCCTCTAAATCTGAGCTTGGATAATACATTCTACCATAATAAAGAGATTTCTTAACAAATTTCGAATCACGCAGCATTTTTTTATTAACCTCGACTACATCTTCGCCAATTTTCGTCGTGTTGCTACCATTGCTGCTGAAGTGCAAGTTTGGTTGTAAATGTCTGTATGTTTCAGTAGCATCTTGTAATGGGACAGCGGTAGAGCTACGCATAAACTTCTCTAAATCCTGCGCATCCGAGTATAAATAACTCAATGAACCATTTATCCTTGACCTTGTGGAGAAATCTAAAGAATTGAATGTATTGGGAGTAGACTTGTTGGAGATCTGCAAGTGAATTGCTGAAGGAATTTGGAAGTCTAATAATGTTCTCGAAGTAGCCGTAATATCTTCGTAACTATTTTGTGTATTCCAATTGGTACTCTGATAGAATGCCCGTAACACCTGTTCCATATAGGGCAGCATCGAAGCAGGCGTTTGTCTTCTTAATCTTTTTCAGATGTATATGTGCATAGTTTCTTCACTCAACAATATATAGTCAAGGCAATTTAATTAATAATTATTCCTAAAAGAAAAGATGCGAAATTTAGCGAAATCCATTGATTAGACATAAAAAGAAGAAAGATAGTGGAAAGTTAAAAGAGGAGGTCATGGAGCCAGAGAGCATAGGCGACGTGGGGAACTTCATCCAGGATGATAATGGTAGTGCAATATCCGGGCCTCGCAAACGTTCTGGCAGTAAGACATCTAGTGTGAAGAACACACGGAACTCTAGTAACATCTCCCCGGCATCAATGATCTTTAGAAACTTGCTGATACTGGAGGACGATTTAAGACGTCAAGCTCATGAACAAAAGGTATTGAAATGGCAGTTCACTTTGTTTCTAGCATCTATGGCCGGCGTAGGTGCGTTCACCTTTTACGAATTGTATTTCACTACAGATTATATCAAGGGATTCCACAGAGTCATTTTGCAATTCACCCTGTCTTTCATTTCCATTACTGTAGTTCTTTTCCACATTAGTGGGCAATATAGAAGAACCATTGTAATTCCAAGAAGATTTTTCACTTCTACTAATAAAGGTATTAGGCAATTCAATGTAAAGTTGGTTAAAGTACAGTCTACATGGGACGAGAAATATACAGATTCCGTGAGATTTGTGAGTCGAACCATTGCGTATGGTAACATTTATTGCTTGAAAAGATTTGTGTGGCTTAAAGACGATAACACCATCGTGAAATTTTGGAAAAGTGTCACAATACAATCCCAACCGAGAATTGGAGCTGTAGACGTAAAACTTGTACTTAACCCCAGAGCATTCAGTGCAGAGATTCGAGAGGGCTGGGAAATTTATAGAGACGAGTTTTGGGCTAGAGAAGGTGCAAGAAGACGCAAACAAGCGGATGAACTCCGACCCAAATCGGAGTGAAATGACGTGAGGGCCATTCCCTTGGAGAAGTGGTTTCATACCACCTGTGTAAAATTGTATGTACATATATACATATATATATTCTATTCTATATATTACAGAAACTAAAGTTGTTGTGTCGTGAAATTTTTGCAAAGCCGTCATTTCACATTAGGTTTTCAACAGTATTAGGAAGTCCAGGGGTTGTTGAAATTAGCTAAACAAGAATCTTCTAACACATCCCAGAAAAGGCTAAAAAGACAGAAAGCAAAAGGTTTGTGCAGTGTGCGTATAAGGATGAGTTTAGCCTCTAGTATGCATAAATTGATGTTTCGTAATTTGAATGCTGGAAAGTACATGTTTAAGAACCTCCCCTTATGGAGGTCTAAGAGCAGTAGTATTAAGCTGGGAGTGCCCTTGACCCGCTCTATTGGACTAGCCACTGTTGGTGTCGCCGCTAGTGGGCTGCTATTGCTGAATTGCCAACCTTCAAGGTTGATATTCAATGATTCGTTAAGTGGGGCTGCGAAGCAAGATAGCGTTCTAGAATCCTGGGAGCCAAAGGTAGCCAATGATGTGGCTATGACAGAGGAAAAAAGGAATAAAATAAGTAGTCACAAGCAGATGTTTTTAGGATCATTATTTGGTGTGGTTTTAGGGGTCACGGTGGCTAAGATATCTATTTTGTTCATGTATGTGGGTATCACAAGTATGCTACTTTGTGAATGGTTAAGGTATAAGGGGTGGATTCGAATCAATTTGAAAAATATCAAATCCGTCATTGTTTTAAAGGACGTAGATTTGAAGAAACTGCTGATTGATGGTTTATTAGGTACAGAATATCTGGGCTTTAAAGTGTTCTTTACATTGAGTTTTGTATTATCAAGCCTAAACGCCAATAAATAAGCCTGGTGGACAGTCAGAGACGAATTAGCGTACCCTTCTCAATTTTTTTGTTTTATTTTTGATATTTCATTTATCCTATACAGTAAATATACATAAGATTAAGGAAGAGGAAGTAGTTACTCGAAATAAAACTTGAAAGGACTTCACTTTGTGGGTATATATATGTTCTTGTAAATGGAAGAAAATTTAGACGTAATTCTTTTGACGACCAGTGAAGAGGAATTGAATAAGCAAGACTTGAGCTACACTTATAATGACGACGACGACCATGATCAGTATAGACAACCATGTCAATCTTGATTCGGTCGAGTTGACGGTAGACATGTTTCTCCATTCTCTAGCTCTCAAATAGTTTAGTGCCTTGGTGATTCTGTTCAAGTTTCTGTCGATTTCCTCCACAGCATTGTTGGCAATAATATCATCATTGTTAATTTTAGATTCGGGTTCATCAGTCAATGTTTTCTCCATCTCTAACGTAATTTCGACTTTTTTCAAAGCTGTGCCGTAGTTATTGGAGAAGCAAAAGCTGTACTGGCCTACGCCAAATGATTTTAATAGAAAGTCGGAATATTTCTTTTGCCTTTCGCTAGTAATCACGGCTCCATCTGGAGCAGTGATGTCAAAATCGATCTCGAAATTACCACCAGTCAGGACTTGGTAACCTACGGCTAGAGAGTCTTCTTCAGAAGCCATGTCGTAGTACAGACATTCCTTGCTAAATGCTGGCAAGGAGATAGCGACTGGAGCATAACTGGAAGATGCACGCACTGAATTGACTAACGCCAAAATCAAAACAACGAAGAAAGTAGGTAGAGCGATTGAAGATTTAATCATGATTTTATTTTTCAGTCAGCGTGCTCCACGAGTGGTCTTATCCTAGTTTGAACGCTTGATGAGAATCGGTAGTGTCGATCCCTAAAGTAAATGAATTGAACTGCAGCAGATTATATTAATTTTTCACTTTTAATTAGTGCAAGTTTTGGCAAATCCTAGTTTTTCGTGTTTCGGGACACGTCGCTAAAAAATAATTGAAATATAACCAAACGACATTGTAGAAACCGGTCGGTCATTGTACATAACCCCATTGACCTGTAAAAATTGGGCAATGAATTTTGGGGTTCCATTTTTATTGAACGATATAATGCACTTCAGCTCCCATTAAGTTCGACGACAATTTGGATCTTTCACTGGTCTTGCAATTTATGTCATCTTTTAACGCCGTATATGATCGTATCCTAGTAATATGTGTGTAAGTATTCCTCTGTTATAGTATATGGGCGATAGTAGTCTTCTTGTTCCAAAAATCTTGTTAGAATTGGATTTACATTCAAGTCTGGAAATTGTTGAAGATTAAATTTAAGATCCATTAATTGATGAATTAATATATAGGGAGGCGAGCTAAATCTGATACCCCATGATTCAATTCTGAACTATGCCTTCACCATTGGGTTTTCACCTAACCAATCAGTGTGCGCTTTGTATACGTCTCTTATATATATTATGAAAGAACTGCATATTCTTAATTATTACTACTTACCAAACTACTAATTATCAACACACATATACATATATTCTCATTTGGTTCCATTCACAATTGGCTAACAATTATCTGCTATCCGCGCAATAGTGGATAGACGTTTCATCACGGACGCCCATCTCTGTTAGGTTTCATCAAGGGGTGCTTGTTAATAATACAGTCACCACAATCGTGATAAAGGTCGTCCATATCACAGCCCTTTTCGTTATACTGTTGTTTGACATCATGGAGGAATTGGGCGTAATCATTGGTATGCTGGGCTAAATATATCGTTGCTGGGTATACAGGATTACCTGCAGTGTTGTGATCTACAAGTAACCATACTTTGAATTCCGGATTGTCGTTAATTATTTTCAGGAAATCGTCAGTAATGAACAATTCGGAGAATGACATGCCTGAAATAAACTTTTCCTATAACTCGCTTTAGTGTAGTAACTGTTTTTGCAAACTAACGATTCAGCTACCTCTCCAATATTATTATTGATTTTTTTGGTAATTTATATAAATGAACGCAGCCATACAAATGTTGAAAAAATAGGTTATGTTGATAATTAGTAGTTTAGTAAGTTTTATTAATTAAGAATAATGTTGGAATGGTGATTTCCGACAGAAAATATTAATAATTTGTCTCTGAAATAAACATAATAGCGATAATATATTAATATTATTTATGTCAAACTAAGTAATCTTGAACATTCCTTAATATGGTATTAATTATGTTGAAGTGAAACAGACATACTTAATGAAGATGAGTATAAATATTTGTTAATTGGCCAGAATTTAGGTTATAAGGAGATGAGTTATACATGATGACTTATTGTCCATGTGCTTAATTATGGCTGTACCTTTGGGTTTTATATAACTAGTCGGCGTGTGTTTTATATACCTCTCCTATATGTTTCAAGATAACTGCATATAAGAATAGAAGACGTTATAACCACATAATATGCTACTCATTGTCGATAAACCCATTGAACGTAAGTCCATTGAATAAAGGCTCTCCGCTCGAACGAATTACAAGACTGAAGCTGCGTTGGCTGTACTGAGTATAAACACACAGTTGTAGCATTATTTTTACCATTTTTTTATATTTGAGTAGACATGAAGATCTTTTTGAGTCAAATATTCATCAAATAACACGGGCGTGTGGTCTAGTGGTATGATTCTCGCTTTGGGCAACTATCTGTTTAACCGCAGAAAGATAAAGCATGCGAGAGGCCCTGGGTTCAATTCCCAGCTCGCCCCGTTATAATTTTTTTTCCTTCTCCTCCTGGAAAACTATGTATGTCTAAGGACAAAAATAGTTTCCAAGTGAACTATTTAATAGTAGTAACAGTTTTTTTTTTATTCGAAAAATTTCCTTTCTCTATAGTGTAGAATATATGTTACATGTATATATATATATATAAAATCGTTTGAAAATTTTCTTATTAACCCAGTTCATTAAAAAATATTCTCATTAATACCAATGGCCACAGCTCAGCTAATTATTGTTTTGTTTTTTTTGCTTAATCAACTTCTTCAACAGTTGGACCTTCAGCATCTGGAGCTGGAGGAGGAGCACCACCTGGGAATCCACCTGGAGCAGCACCTGCGCCAGCTTCAGCACCTGGAGCGCCGCCAGCTTGGTACAACTTAGACATGATTGGGTTAGCAATTTCTTGCAACTCCTTCAATCTGTCATCGAATTCTTCCTTAGTAGCAGTGGTGTTGCTGTCTAACCAAGTAATGGTCTCTTCGGCCTTCTTAGAGACGGCGTCCTTGTCAGCTTGTTCTAATTTGTCACCAGATTCAGAAATGGTGTTCTTCAAAGAGTAAGCAATGGATTCCAATTGGTTCTTGGAGGCGATTCTTTCAGTTTCCTTTTCATCTTCTTCCTTGAACTTTTCAGCTTCAGAAACCATTCTTTCGATATCTTCCTTGGATAATCTACCCTTGTCGTTGGTGATGGTAATCTTGTTAGACTTACCGGTACCCTTTTCAACAGCAGAAACGTTTAAGATACCGTTAGAATCGACATCGAAAGTGACTTCGATTTGTGGGACACCTCTTGGAGCTGGTGGAATACCACTCAATTCGAACTTACCCAACAAGTTGTTGTCCTTCGTCTTTGCTCTTTCACCTTCAAAGACTTGAATCAAGACACCTGGTTGGTTATCAGCGTAAGTAGAGAAGATTTCTGACTTCTTTGTTGGAATAGTAGAGTTTCTTGGAATCAACTTGGTCATGACACCACCAGCGGTTTCAATACCCAAGGATAATGGGGCAACATCCAACAACAATAGATCTTGAGTCTTGGAGGATTGATCACCAGTCAAGATAGCAGCTTGGACAGCGGCACCGTAAGCAACGGCTTCATCTGGGTTAATAGATCTGTTTGGTTCCTTACCGTTGAAATAGTCGGTAACCAACTTTTGGACCTTTGGAATTCTAGTAGAACCACCAACCAAGACGATTTCGTCAACTTGTGATTTGTCCAACTTAGCATCTCTCAAGACCTTTTCGACTGGGTCCAAAGTAGATCTGAATAAGTCAGCACACAATTCTTCGAATCTGGCTCTGGTGATGGAAGTGTAGAAGTCAACACCTTCGAACAAAGAGTCGATTTCCACAGAGGTTTGAGCAGAAGAAGACAAAGTTCTCTTGGCTCTTTCACAAGCGGTTCTCAATCTTCTCAAAGCTCTTTGGTTGGTAGACAAGTCCTTCTTGTTCTTTCTCTTGAATTCTTGGATGAAGTGGTTGACCAATCTGTTATCAAAATCTTCACCACCCAAATGGGTGTCACCGGCAGTAGCCTTAACTTCGAAGATACCGTCTTCAATGGACAACAAAGAGACATCGAAAGTACCACCACCTAGATCGAAAATCAAGACGTGTTCTTCCTTACCCTTCTTGTCTAAACCGTAAGCAATAGCGGCGGCGGTTGGTTCGTTAATAATACGCAAGACGTTCAAACCAGCAATGGTACCAGCATCCTTGGTAGCTTGTCTTTGAGAATCGTTGAAGTAAGCTGGGACAGTGACGACGGCGTCATTGACCTTAGCACCCAAGTAGGATTCGGCGGTTTCCTTCATCTTAGTCAAAATCATAGAGGAGATCTGTTCGGGAGTGAAATCCTTGGTCTCACCCTTAAATTCCACCTGGACTTGTGGCTTACCATCAACGTCGATCAGCTTAAATGGGAAATGCTTCATATCACCTTGCACTTCTGGGTCGTTGAAGTTTCTACCGATCAAACGCTTGGCGTCGAACACAGTGTTCGAAGGATTCATAGCAGCTTGGTTCTTAGCGGCATCACCAATCAGTCTTTCAGTGTCTGTGAAGGCAACAAAAGATGGGGTGGTTCTGTTACCTTGGTCGTTGGCAATAATGTCAACACGATCATTCGAAAAATGAGCGACACACGAGTATGTAGTACCTAAATCAATACCGACAGCTTTTGACATGTTATATTTAGTTATTTGGGTTCTTGTTTCTTGTAATACGAAATTACTTTTTTTTTTGATGTGCTTATTTCACAAAGGGGAAAATAACTGAGACAGACAAAATTAACACTCAATTCATCCTCGACAACAGAACGAACCTGCCCCTTATATAACGTTGAGTTTCTCGAAACCATCACCTAATCTAACTGGCCCCCTTCTTTTGGGCTCTTTTGTCTCCCTTTTGCCGCCGATGGAACGTTCTAGAAAAATAATAACTCGTTCTGCAGCTAAAACCTGGAGAAAAAAACTACATGGCATCTTGAAAATACCTTTTTTTCTTTTCTTTCTAGAACATTCTAGAAAAACTAGAAAAGAAGAAAGAAAAAAAAAAAGCAAGGGACAGAACAAACACTTCCGTCCAGAGTGACCAGTGAATCCAGACACCACACACACGTGCCCCGTTTCTTTTTCCTGATCTGGTTTTTCCGCCAATTTTCACCAAAACGTTTTTTTTTCTTAGGGCTCGGCACCTGCAGGTGAAAGAACGCGGTAGAAATCGAAGCACAACGCAATATTTTCGTCCAAAACCGAGAGTTTGAAGAAAAAAATTTTCACATTGTCGTCTCTGAGTAAATAAATAGTTTAAGGTTAGCCACTATATTTAGTGGGCTCTTTTATTTCTTCTACTCTTTATCTTCGTCTTACGCTTCTTCTTCTCTTCAACTGTTTGAACAGTCCAACCGAATATATATACACACACAATGGCTTCCACCGATTTCTCCAAGATTGAAACTTTGAAACAATTAAACGCTTCTTTGGCTGACAAGTCATACATTGAAGGGTATGTTCCGATTTAGCTTTATTTTATAGATTGTTGCTTTTCTCTTTATTTTTCTTTTCCGTATGATTTCATGCGAAGGAAAGATAACTGGTAATGATTACGTTTCCCGCTTATGTGAATGATGAATTTAATTCTTTGGTCCGTGTTTATGATGGGAAGTAAGACCCCCGATATGAGTGACAAAAGAGATGTGGTTGACTATCACAGTATCTGACGATAGCACAAAGCAACGTAACATTAGTGGTTATTTGTTTTCCTTCCTCTAGAGAAAGCATTATCTTTTTTTCTTTTTTTTTTGTAAGGAACCATTCATACTAACAAGCAAAAACTTTTTGTTTTATTGAAATAGTACTGCTGTCTCTCAAGCTGACGTTGCCGTCTTCAAGGCTTTCCAATCTGCTTACCCAGAATTCTCCAGATGGTTCAACCACATTGCTTCCAAGGCCGATGAATTCGAATCTTTCCCAGCTGCCTCCGCCGCCGCTGCTGAAGAAGAAGAAGATGACGATGATGTCGATCTATTCGGTTCCGACGATGAAGAAGCTGACGCTGCTGCTGAAAAGTTAAAGGCTGAAAGAATCGCCGCATACAACGCTAAGAAGGCTGCTAAGCCAGCTAAGCCAGCTGCTAAGTCTATCGTCACTTTGGACGTCAAGCCATGGGACGATGAAACCGACTTGGAAGAAATGGTCGCCACCGTCAAGGCCATCACCATGGAAGGTTTGACCTGGGGTGCTCACCAATTCATCCCAATTGGTTTCGGTATCAAGAAATTGCAAATTAACTGTGTTGTCGAAGATGACAAGGTTTCTTTGGAAGACTTGCAAACTAACATCGAAGAAGATGAAGACCACGTCCAATCTACCGATATTGCTGCTATGCAAAAATTATAAGAAGCTTTTTCTATAAACTTTTTATAACTTAGCAACAACAACAACAACAACATCAACAACATTGTAAAGATTAACAAATAAATGAAAAAAACGAAATAACTCACTCAGGTTTTAGGCTACAGAAACTGAAATTTTAAATGATAAATTTTTTCGACCGCACGCGAGATGCTCTTACTAATTTGTGTAACCACTATATAAAGAATCGTGTTTATTAATTGAATTTATTCCGGGAATATTCATGCTGTATAATCTTCTTAATATTCTTATATATACTTAATCTCTTGCAAAATATGCGGTGTAAGGAGTTCTTTGCGGCTTACTTACCATCAAAAAAATATCTCATGATTTGTAGTTTAATTATGGCAAAGAAAGCCATGGCATTAAAAATTGAAGATTCTTGAAGAAGAAAAAAAAAAAAAGGGAACCTCTCGATCATGGTAAACCTGTGCAAATAAGTGTGGTGATAAAAAGGTACGGTAAACACAACCAGCTTAGTAAGTAACAGGAACGATTAACCTGCGAGCACACACCCATTTATCATGGAACAGAATGGCCTTGATCATGATAGCAGATCTAGCATCGATACCATCAATGACACCCAAAAGAGTTTTCTAGAATTCAGATCGTATACTCACTTGAGTGAAAAATTAGCATCCAACACCGCATTTCCAGCATCACAACCGGAGGAGGATGGGCCTAAAGGCGTGGCAACTGCAATCTCACAAGGTTCCGAATCTGTAGTATCATGGACATCTTTGACTCACGTATATTCCATTCTGGGTGCCTACGGAGGGCCCACTTGTTTATATCCCACAACTACTTATTTTCTGATGGGTACTTCTAGAGGATCCGTACTGATTTTCAATTTTAACGAACATTTGCAAACAATCCTAGTGCCGACCTTATCCGAGGACCCTGCTGCCCATTCAATAAGAAGCCCAGTGAAGTCGATCGCCGTATGTTCTGATGGTACTCATGTGGCCGCCTCGTACGAGAGTGGTAGTATATGTGTTTGGAATTTGAACGTGGGGTATAGAGTCAAAATTGTTCATGAACCAACCAGTGGTATGACCCCCACGCCATCTATACCGGCAATCCTACATATTGACGACCACCTAAACAAAGAGATTACGGGATTAGACTTCTTCGGAACTCGACACACTGCACTCATAGTCAGTGACAGAACAGGTAGAATATCGCTCTATAATGGTTATAGAAGGGGATTCTGGCAACTGGTTTACAATTCTAGCAAAATTTTAGACCTCAATTCCCCCAATGAAAGACTAATAAGATCGAGGTTGTCTCCCCTAATAACACAGGACAAAAACTCCCTGAATTTGTTAAGTGTACTCACAAATACTCATTTTGCCCTTCTTTCATTATCCCCACACGTTTCTTTAGTATGTCAAGAACCTATAGAATCCTCAATACGGCACTCTCTGGTGATGAATAGTTCTATTTCATGGACATATAACTCTTCCAGAGTCGCATATTCTGTAAATAATAAAATCTCCGTTATTTCTATGTCTTTATCTGACCTCAATATTCAATCCATTAAGCATTCTTCTGAATTTCCGGAATCTATATTATCCATCCAATGGATTGATCAGTTTCTTTTGGGTGTCTTAACCATATCTCACCAGTTTTTAATACTGGATCCTCAAAACGATTTCAAGGCCTTATTAAGACTAGATTTTTTAATTCACGATTTAATCATCCCTCCTAATAAATATTTTGTGATAAGCAGAAGAAGCTTATACTTGTTAACAAACTACTCGTTCAAGATTGGCAAATTTGTGTCTTGGTCGGATATTACTTTGAGACGAATATTAAAAGGTGATTATTTGGGCGCATTAGAATTTATAGAATCTCTTTTACAGCCTTATTGTCCATTGGCCAGTCTATTAAAGTTATACGACAGCCCAGAAGAACGATCTAAGCAACTTATGGAACCGTTTTATAATCTGTCTCTGGCCGCTTTAAGATTTCTAATAAAAAAAGACAGTGCAGACTACGATAGAGTTTACCAACTATTAATGGTTGTTGTTCGTGTGTTTCAACGATTTCCCATAAAATTAGATACAATTCCCTCCCTGGAGGTTTTCTTGGAGCAAGCCCTGGAATTTTTTGAATCCAAAGACACTGCGGTATATTTTGAAGTTGTAGCAAACATTATTGCACAAGGTTCTGTTACATCAGTCTCTCCAGTCCTTTTCAAATCCATAATTGATTATTATGCAAAGGAAGAAAACCTAAAAGTTATTGAAGATTTGATTATTATGCTAGATCCTGTTACCCTAGATGTTGATCTAGCAGTCAAGTTGTGCCAACACTATGATTTGTTTGACCTGCTAATATACATTTGGAACAAAATATTTGATGATTACCGAACCCCACTGGTGGACTTGATATACAGAATATCCAACCAAAACGAAAAATGTATAATCTTTAATGGCCCACAAGCACCCCCCGAGACGGCTGTCTTTGATTATCTGACGTATATTCTTACTGGCAGACAGTATCCGCAGAACCTGTTCATATCCCCTAGTACTAAATGCATTCGAGTACAAAGAGATCTTTCCACGTTTATATTTAGTGGTTACTCAATAGAGTGGCCATTGAACAGCGGCCAGAAACTTTATATATGTAAAAATCCAGAAGAAGAACCCGCATTTCCTTATTTCAATCTTTTGCTAAGTTTTAATCCCAATAGATTTTTATCAATGCTTAATGAAGTATTCGAAGCCTCCTTATTCAATGATGACAATGACATGATGAAACCAACAGAAGAAACTGAGTCGGTCAGTAGGCAATACATTATCGACTTGCTAATGGATGTTATAAGAACCTCAGAACATTCTGATGATGTGAGAGTGCTTGTTGCTATTTTCATCGCAACTAGCATATCAAAATATCCTCAATTCATTAAATTATCCAATCAAGCGCTAGATTGCGTCGTTAACACTATATGCTCGTCAAAATCTGAAGGTACATTTGAAATCTCCCAACTAGCTCTAGAGTCCCTTCTACCTTACTATCACTCAAAGACCACTGAAAATTTTATATTGGAATTAAAGGAAAGAAAGTTCAATAAAGTGCTTTTTCATCTTTATAAGAGTGAAAACAAATACTCCAACGCGCTTTCACTACTTTTAGAAACCGATGACGTCGAAAAGGAATATAATACTGACATTCTATCCATAACCGAATATATACTCAAAAAATGTCCACCTGCAAGCTCGGAATACAGTAAAGTAGTTGGTGTTATTGAAAATAACTTTGAACTTCTTCTTTCAAGAGTTGGTATCGAGAAATGCGTGATGATGTTTTCTGATTTTGACTTTAGCCTCCATCAGGAAATTCTGAAAGTAGAGACTGAAGAAACTCAACAAAGATACTTAGATCAGCTGTTTTCTACGTCGAGTATCAGCAATAAGATCGATAAGCGTTTAAGGAGTTTATACATTGAGCTGAACTGTAAGTACAAGGGCAAAAAGGAAGTTATATCGTGGTTAAGTAGGTTAGATCTCAACAACGCTGAGAGCTTACATATCCTCGACCTGATAACCCAAAACTCCAATTTTGAAGCTGCAGCCGTAATTCACGAACGCTTACAAGAGTTCAATTTAGCAGTCAAAGACTTACTACAGTCTATTGAACAGTGCTTCAATGAGGGAGAAACAAACATTAATGTCTTATCTGACTATTTGAGGAAGGCAATGGATGATTGCAATTCCGCTGCTGCTGAGAAAAAGTCGTGTTGGATATTTTTAATTACTTTCCTGATTACTTTATACGGAAACTACTCTACACATGAAGATAAGAAAGACTTGTGCAATGAATTGTTGCAAGAAGCATTTCTGGGACTGGTTAGGTCCAAAAGTTCCTCTCAGAAAGATGCGGGGGGCGAATTTTGGGAAATAATGTCTTCCGTTCTTGAGCACCAAGATGTGATACTGATGAAAGTTCAAGATTTAAAGCAATTATTATTGAGTGTCTTCACTACTTATAAATTGGAGAGATCGCTCTCTGAGTTACTCCAAAAAATAATAGAGGACTCTTCGCAGGATCTTGTTCAACTTTACAGAAAATTTCTCAATGAAGGTTGGTCTATACATAATGATGATTGCGAAGTCTGCGGGAAAAAAATATGGGGTGCCGGTTTGGACCCACTACTTTTTCTGGTATGGAAGAATGTGCAGCGTCATCAGGATATGATTAGTTTAGATCTCGAAACGCCACTTGTCATATTCAAATGTCATCACGGTTTTCATCAGACTTGTCTCGAAAACCTCGCCCAAAAGCCCAATAAATATACTTGTTTGATTTGTGAAACAAAATCCAGTCCAAAGTAAGTAAATATTACCTTTTTTGTAGATCTTTATTTAATACAAGTTTTATTACATAAAAGTAAAAAATTACACATCATTAGTTATAAAGATTAAAATATAGAATACCAACTATGATCTACCCAAAACCCCTCATATTTCATGTTCATCAGTACTTGTCTCTTTAGAAGCCAGTCACATATTTCTGATATTTCATCGAGGGAAAGTACGTCACGGCATCTAACTTGTAGCCTATTTAACGTTATTCCTGGATGAAATTTCACTTCATTAACGACCATAGTAACAACCTGCTTCCATATTTTTGGCCTAATGGCCCCAGCACCGTCCACCCATAAACGAGAAAATGGCTTGCCAAGTGGAATCTTGACTATCGATTTATCCGGTGTGTTCAGCTTAGCCTGAGATTTAGCATATGTAATCAAAGTGGGGGTAAGTGTCCCGATTTCAAATCTTCTCGAAGTATAAGTTAATGGTCGTACATTCCTCATCATTGGTATTATATTTATATTTAATAGGCCGTTAGAAATCAGATCAATCAATATCCAGGAGGATATGTCAGACGGTTCTTGATCAATGACAATACCATTTCCCGCTTCAAGCAATTCATTAACCTTAGTCCTATATTGTAAAGCAACTTCGAAATCTTTGTAGTTTCCTTTACTTTCTAGAACTTCCGGCAGTGTATTTGTGCATTCAAGTCTGGAACCATGGAGGTAGACCTGCTTCTCCTTAGCCATGTCCATAATGACATTATCTATCGATTCCTTTTCGACATCTTTCAAAGCTTCTATTTCATTTCTAGCAGTCGAAGAATTGTCGACTAAAATTGACCGAATCACTGTACGAATGTAATCGTCACTTCGGATCTTCGTAGTGTCTCCGGGAGTAAAGCTAGAAACCGTTTTTGTGTAAGTTTTTTTCAAAGAGGATATCTCTCTTTGAATCATAGACGACATAGCAAGATCATTGTTAGAATGTACCGATACATCGTCACGGATTAAAGTGAATTTCTTCCTATTCTCCTCATGGCTCTTATAAAGGTAGAGCGATCTCTTTACCTCTTTCTCATCAAAGGAGGCCCAAATGCCAAGCAATTTAGAAAGGTCTAGTTCCTCTACATCCCTCAACAAAATCCTTTCACCTTTAATTGCTAAAACAAGCATTTTTTTCCACTTGTCTACATAAGCTCTCCAACCGCTATGGCCCATTCTCACTCTGCGAGCTGTCCATTTCTTTTTCAGATTATCTAGGGAGTTATTAGGAAATAGTTTCGTTATCTCGTCCCAGCCTATTTCGTTTTTAATACTTTTAGTAATAACAACAGCTCTGATTAAGGCCTGAACGCCTTCTTTAGTGCCAGCATGATATATGGTCTTGATTGTCTTATTGGATTCAGTGACCAATGGCGTTTTTCTCGCTGATGACTTTTTGTCTTTGCTCTTACGGTTATCATCTGATGAGATGGCTAACATACCTCTCTTAGGAGCAGTCTCGTTTGAAACTTTAGATTTAGCACTATTTTGGCGGTTCTGGAACTTACGAATTCTCTCAACTGACTTCTTGCCTCTATGGAACCTATTTTTTTCTGTTTGGTCAAAAAAGAATATATCTGTATCATGGATAACATCAGTAAAGGTTGCTTTTTTGCTATCCTTTTCCCTCAAAATATAGCTTTGAATAACATCCTCTCCAATGCTAGGGAGGAAAATGATTCTTCGCCCTGATACCGACTCTGTTCTTGCACCTAATTTATCATTTTCTACCATTAAATCGACATCTCCGCGGACAGTCTTTTTATCTAATGTGGTTGAAGAACCCATATATTTGGAAACATCTTCGTAAAACTGCTCTCTCAAGTACGCCACTCCACCAATTGCATCCATGACTTTCAAGATTGCTCTCTGCCTTTGTAGCGAGCGCAGAGAACCAGCAGAAAAGCCGCCGAAGTTGACCACCTTCCCTTTTACGAAGCCCTTTCTGCTAGAGCTTGGACTATCTTCAGTACCTATCACGTCCTGCTTGGCGCCAAGATGGTGCTCGACCTTAATTCTTTTGGGTGTCGAAACCATGCTACTGTTTTCTGCAACAGAATTAGTAGCATTTTCCTTAACCTGTCTCTTACGCTTATTTTTATTAGGAATTTTTTTCAAATTTGGTGGAATCTTCAAGTCACCGTGCCAGAAGAATACATCTTGCTGTTCGTTGTTCTTGGTGAATCTAACCGTATTATTCAGTGGAACAAAATTATCTTCATTAAGGGCCTTCAAGTCCAAATCAGACTTGCTCGGTTCATCGAACCCTTTTGCAACAGATATTTCATCCTTTGCATTTGTTAATTTTTGAAAGTTTTGAGCTGTAAACAGCCTAAAAAACTTCTTCTTTCCCTCAAAATCGTATATGCGGAAAAGCCTGAAGTCCCCTGTGTTTTCCTTCTGTTTGTCTAGGCTTTCTAAGTAATATTCACTTGACTTTGTAAAAGCCCGCTGAAATTCTTTCCCGGTAATCCGATTAACGACATCCATGGTTGAAATTCCTTTAAGACCGGACTTATCTGCAATGTCATACGTCTGGTTTTGTAATGGAAAGAATCGATTGAGAAGAACTCTATTTTTTTCGGCACTCTCCTTGTCTTCCATTACTAGGCCCTGATTTTGTAATAAATCAGTCGCATTGAAATTATCTAATCCTTCGACAGATTCCTCATCTTCCAGGCCTGTCTTGTTGTCTGATATAGAATCCTCATCTGCACTATTGCTATCGTACTCAAAGGTGGGAGAGCCTTTAGAATCTGGAATGTCTTTCACGTATTTCACACATCTGATTTTTATAGCAGGATTCTTTGGGGACACCACAAGCACTTTTTTTAAATACTCTTTTTCGTCCAACCATGCAATCGCAGCAATGAAAGCTTTAGATAGTCTCTTCTCCTTATCAAATTTAAGTTCACGCTTCAGGTCAATTATTTGGCGGATACCATTTTTGGATCTCTTTACTACTTCAACAATTGTTGCCAAGTGATCTCTGATGTTAATATAGGGATTATCATCGCCCCCGTCGTGATTAAATTTTTTTAGTTTTAAAAGTTTTACTACATGACCCTTGTAAATCAATTGTGAACTGGTAAGTAAGTGATTTATTTTTTTGATACGGCCGGTCACACTTCTAGGATCTTGGCCAGTCACTTGAGCGAGATCCATAGTGTTGATCCCTTTTTCTCCTGCTTTGGCAACTTCAAGTAAAAGCTCAAATGCTGAATTTCCAATAGTTGATTCCTTCTTGGTGTACCCAGTTAATAATGTCCATAAGCTATCTTCAGTGATTCCAACAGAGTATAACTGATCAGTGTCACTTATAATATCTTTCGCATTTTTGGTAACCATAACGTTATCACAATACACTTCGATGTCCTTTTTCATCATTATGCATGAGAGCACAAAGTGTTTAACCTTATCATCGGATAAGTCAAAATATTTACGAGAGATATCCCATAAGTAGTTTAATGTGATCCCTTTAACAAAATTTTAGTTAGTAAAGGCTTTCTTGCACACAGCATGCTTCTCGAATGAGGGAAGCAATAGAGCGGGGATGAAGCGTATACATACTGCCTTTGTTTGAAGCAATTTCGTCTGAGATTATTTTCACCAATTCATCAGGATAGATCGACGAACCCATATTTCCTGGGCTTTTTGTTCCTTTCAATCAACAGTTATCTCTTTTTTTTGTCCTACAACAATAAAAGTGCACAGTTCCTTGCTACTAATTGTTTATTTTTGACTTCGGGATTTGAAGCGCACTTCAACATGTAAAGGAAAAAGTAACCTCATTTGAGCCATCAAGTGTGGAACTACACAAATGGTATGATACATGCTGTGGAGGTAATTGTACAGACGAAAGAGGATATGTGGACTGCTGAATACTGATATTCTCTTGAATGAAGCAACTTTACTTCCTGATCACATGATGAAGTTTCATAAAATATAAATAATATTTTAATATTCTAAATTAAAAGAAATTACTTATGTTTTGTTTGTTTTTACTTTTTATTGTTTGAGATTTCCGAACCAAAAATATATGTTTTATTGTCAGAAATTATTGTGTGCGCGTCGAAAATGGGAATTGGGTCATCTTGTCCAAAATTCAACGCTGAAAGAATAGGAGCGACCCTGAAGCTGCTGGATTCATGGTACTCCACATTGCACTGTCTCGTCACATGTCTATAAACATCGTTCCTGTTTTGGTAACACTACTCCCTAATCGGCTGTGTCACGTAGGCTCTTTTACTAGATAGCGAAGAG
Source organism: Saccharomyces cerevisiae x Saccharomyces eubayanus x Saccharomyces kudriavzevii x Saccharomyces uvarum (assembly GCA_009667055.1). Classification (NCBI taxonomy): domain Eukaryota; kingdom Fungi; phylum Ascomycota; class Saccharomycetes; order Saccharomycetales; family Saccharomycetaceae; genus Saccharomyces; species Saccharomyces cerevisiae x Saccharomyces eubayanus x Saccharomyces kudriavzevii x Saccharomyces uvarum. Next base: position 84,495 of record VZXH01000083.1, read on the forward strand.
GATTAAAATAATGCTGAGGCAGCAAGGTTAAGATAGTATTCGGTTTGTCTATAATGTATAAAAACTAGACTGTAAGTTTCAAGAAGGTATACAATGCTGACAAGGTCGGTTTCTTGTACTTCAACTTGTATTATCTTCTAGCTAATTTCTATTTCTCGGGAGTTTTTGTATTCTATTTTTTTTAGGTTTTTTTTTGGAACATTTTTTCAAAATGTGCAAGAAGTCAGGACTTCATTTACAATAAGAAAGTGTTTATAGCAATAACACACCAGTCCGTTAATACTCCAACTAAGTTACTCAGCATATACTGTATACTAGATACTTGATGCACCGAAAATCATCCAGAAGAGCCAATTCAAGTACACGTATGGCACCATACCGAAAACAAGTTATCAGTAATGCACGTAATAAGCCAGGGCTTCTATCCAAAATCAAAACTTTTTTTACTCAAATCGATCCAACCAAATCAAACCCAGAAGCTAAAGTTAGTAATGATAGACTAGGCAATAAGCTTTCGGGAAGAAGAGTCACCAGTATACCCGGTGGATATTTTCAATCGGACGCTTTATCAGATTCTAGTTTCCACCGTTCTGAAGCAGCCACTACTCTACAAGAAGGTAGAAGTTGCCTTGGAAATAATGAGGGAATGTGTGATGAAACCAACGAAGCGAACGTCTCTAACGCCAAACTTGCAAGTTTCTTCAGTAAAAAAGGTAATGAGCCTTTATCAGAGATTGAAATGGAAGGTGTGATGTCATTATTACAAAGATCAAACAAATCAATGATTGCTCCGGAAAGAGAACAGAAAATGTCAGAAAACAGTAATGCCGACCAATCGCTGATTTTAAAAGAAACAGGAAGTACACCAATCAACATATCTAATACGCCAACTTTCAATCCAAAATATGATTCTTCAGTTGTTTCAAATGCCTCAATGAATACGACTTTAGGAAACATTGGCTCGAGAAAATATAGCTTTAACTATTCCAGTCTTCCTTCACCATACAAAACCACCGTTTATCGATACAGCGCTGCAAAAAAGATACCCGATACATGCACAGCAAATACATCCGTTCAAAGCATAGCATCGGTAAGGTCAGCAAGAGCTGGTGTCTCAAAGCCACCTCCTACCAAGAAAATAAGCAATACTGCAGCAGCATTAGTTTCTCTACTGGATGAAAAAGATATGAAGAGAATTAACCCAGCTTCACAACTCGCTAATCCATACTCATCGTACGTAAGCCAAATACGCAAACATAAGAAAGGGTCTTCAAATTTTGTAACAGGTCAAGAAATGAGTCAAGAAACGAATCAAGAGTCTTCAGTTAAATCTTTATCACCTGAAAAGGTTCTTGAACAAAGTGAAGAGTTAATAAAACAATCTAACAATACCAAAATCTCACCACCTGCGCCAAACAAGGACTCCTTTGCTAAATACAAGCCTGCAAGATCTTCGTCCTTACGCTCAAACGTTGTAGTAGCCGAAACATCTCCTGAAAAGAAAGAAGCTGTTGCTAAAGCTCCATCCTCCACATTTAACTTTACTTTCAATGGTGAAAAAAAAGAGGAACCTTTCAAGGGTGAATACAAAAGTGAGAATGCTCCACCTCCGCTAGCCAAAGAGTTCGTTTTTTCCAAGTTACAGACAAAACTACCATCTGAAAAACCAAAATCTGAAATGACCAAGGTAGACTCTTCTCCGATAGAACCAAACTTCTCAGTAACACCTCAAAAAAATGTATCGAATAGCTTCGTTTTCAACAGCGTTCAAAAGAAGACACCATCACATTTTTCACAACAAAAAGAGAGTGGATTTGGAACTACTCAGACCACAGTAGGGAAGGATATTTCAATGAAAGAACTCCAAGAATTTAATTTCAACATTCCTGTGGCGTCTAAATCACTAGGAAATGGTTCAGTTGATGAAAATAAAGTTGAGGCCTTTAAATCCCTGTATACTTTTTGATGAGAATTCTCGCCACGCTATTATCATTATATAATCCAGCTCGATATGTAAGCTTGTGTAAAATACTATTTCAAAATGAATCGTTCAGTATGTATTTTATTTTACTTTTTTAGTAAAGAAAGAGATAACTTAAACAGCACTTACAAACTACATATACATAGAAAGATATATAATAATTTACATTTGTTCATAAGATCTTTTGTTTAACGAAAAATTTACCCAAGTGTTTCATTTGCCAGCCGCAGGTAACTGCAAGGACAATCAATTGAATTAAAATCCACCACATAGCACGAGAATTTACAGATTCTGATGCATCTCTGAAAGTAGCTTCACGATCTCTCATCAATTGCTGTTCCCTTCTGATTTCGCTGATCTTGGAGTTCAAAACGTTAACTTTGGCATGCAAAACGTCAATAGTGGTTTTCCCCTTAGAGTCTAACTTTTCATCTGTACCAACTTGGAAATGGACTTCAATCTTGGTTTTAGCCTTAATCAACCAGCCGCCAGCTTCAGGCTGGATGCAAATCTTATGTTCACCTGAATCTAGTGCAAGGAAAGTGTAATCACCACTTGCCGAACCCTTTTGATGAACAACTAAATGGTCGTCATCAAATGTTTCCTCAATATCGATCACGACACCGAAATCTTGCGCACCAGCGTCCCTGTATCCCTTTAAGTCGTCATCATATATTTGTGCTTTATAAGTCCCTTGAAACAAGGTACCTCTCGATAATTCCTTGTGGAAGCATTTACGCTCACCACCATTAGTATAAAAATAGAATGCAGAAACTTGAGCAGGCAATACTAGGCAACAGGCAAAAACCTGCAATAAGGCAGTTAACAACATGGTTTCTTGGATGGATTGAGCGCTTTTGAACAATCTCTATAAGAAGTAAAGAGAGGACAAAACAGGATCTGTATGTATGATTTTCTGCTGATGTGTTTTTTTTCAACTTATTACGCGATTGTTTTTTTTCACGGTAAAGGAAGAAATCACGTACGAGAATATGGTACGTAGTATAGCAGGCCAATGATCATACAGATTCTTCATCGAGGAGCGCCCAGTAAATCACAAGTGAGTCCTTTTACCTGCGTAACGGTTTTGGCTGCAATATTTCTACTATGAATATCCTTTTACAGGATCCGTTTGCTGTTCTTAAGGAACATCCTGAAAAGCTCACACATACAATTGAGAACCCTTTACGCACTGAATGTCTTCAGTTCAGTCCTTGCGGTGACTACCTGGCCCTGGGTTGTGCCAATGGAGCACTTGTTATTTATGACATGGATACATTCCGACCTATCTGTGTCCCAGGGAATATGCTGGGAGCGCATGTAAGACCGATTACTTCTATCGCATGGTCTCCGGATGGCCGATTTCTGCTTACAAGCTCCAGAGATTGGTTCATAAAACTTTGGGATCTTTCCGTACCAAGTAAACCATTGAAAGAAATCTGTTTTGATTCTCCAATTTGGGGGTGCCAATGGCTGGATGCCAAGAACTGGCTTTGCGTTGCTACAGTATTTGAGGAATCTGACGCCTATGTTATAGATTTTAGTAATGATCCAGTGGCAAGCCTTCTCAGTAAACCTGAGGATATATCATTAGGCTCAACTCCCGATCACGGGTATGTTCTTGTATGCACTGTCCATACTAAACATCCAGATATTATTATTACTGGGACATCGAAAGGTTGGTTAAACTTCTATAAATTCCATTCTATATCTCAATCGGAATGTATCCATTCTCTCAAAATTACGAGCTCGAATATCAAACACGTAATAATTTCGCAGGATGGTGGGAGATTGGCCATTAACTGTTCAGATAGGACAATAAGGCAGTATGAAATACATGTTAATAACGAAACCTCTACCGTAGAGCTAAATTTAGAGCATAAGTACCAGGATGTAATTAATAAGTTGCAGTGGAACTGCATTCTCTTCAGTAATAACTCAGCTGAATATTTAGTTGCTTCTACTCACGGTTCTTCTGCTCATGAATTATACATCTGGGAAACCACAAGTGGAACGTTAGTGAGAGTTTTAGAAGGTGTAGAAGAGGAGTTGATAGATATCACTTGGGACTTCTATAGCATGAGTATCGTGAGTAATGGTTTTGAGTCTGGGAATGTGTATATTTGGTCTGTTGTTGTGCCACCAAAATGGAGTGCATTGGCGCCAGACTTTGAAGAAGTGGAGGAAAATGTGGACTATTTGGAAAAAGAAGACGAGTTCGACGAAGTCGATGAAGCTGAACAGCAGCAGGGGCTCGAAGAAGAGGAAGAAATAAGCATAGATCTTCGAACAAGGGAACAGTATGATGTCAGAGGCAATAACTTACTTGTGGAGCGGTTCACAATCCCCACCGATTATACACGGATCATAAAGATGCAGTCATCGTCAGGTTGATTTCAACTTGCTTTTTCGATATTAGTGAGTTTAAAGATAGCTTATGCCGTCGATTGGGTTCGCGATTATAGTTGTTGCTCATTATGGAGGTTATTATGCATTTTCGCTTTTTTAGTGTCACGAAAAGAGAGGATAGCGGTATGGACATACTGATAAAAACAATATCGCTATTGGCATTTCATATTAAGCGTAGATAGTTCTAAAAAATATGCCCCGTGTATTAGAAGTCAGAGCACTTAAAACTTTGAATAGTTAGATATAGTATCACACTATCATTCAGGCTTTTTTGAGCATCTTGCTCACTTTTGCATGAAACCTCACGATAATGTCTTTTAGTCCAATGTTCTTTTCATTTTCGTGTACTATTTCAACATAGTCGATGATCGTATAGCTAACTATACATCCATGGTATCTTCGAGTCAGTTATTATTTTTTGGTGAGATTCAAAATAGAAATTTGTATTTTTTTCTTACATTTTTATATGTTACATAGACTAAATATTGCTTGATTATCCAATGCTCTTTAAGTCAATAAAGCCTTGGATAATTCGTCTGCCAAATAATCTGCTTCAGCCTTGTGATTCAAACTGTGTAGGTTAGCAACAGTATATCTAATCCTGCTTTGATCATTGTATGTGTCTTCGCGTGCTCTGATCCTAAAGTCATATTCGTTCATTTGGATGCTTTGAGTAATTTTCGTAAATTCATTGGGATCCTCCTCCTTCAAAGACATTAAACCATTAGCGTCAACTCCAAGCAATTGTTTAGCTTGGTCATCAAACAAAGTTAGCCATAGCTGGTTAGTTTCGTCAATGATTGAGATTGTCAATATGTATCTCCAATTTGGGCTTGCATTGTTGGTATCACATTTCTCACACCTCCAGGTACCATCAGGTTGTTCTAAAACTTTTTTGTTACAGTTTTCATTAGAGCAGGCAGGATATGCAAAATTGTCGACCTTTAAGAAACTAATAGCAGCCTTGACACTGAAAAAATCACCTTTTTCACTTCTTCCTAAGTTTTCGGCTTGAGCCCTAGCAATATTAATACGTTGAGCAATGAATTTTGTTAAGCCAGCAGCTGATTGACCGCCCATCCCAGGTTCTTGCTTTAAAGTGGTGAAATTAGCATTACGCCCCTTAGAGTCGTACCATCCTTTTAGAGCATATGCTTCAGGAATTTCTGGATTGGGAATTAAAGTACTTGAAAACCCCATAGATAGAGACTTGCCGCCAAAATCTGTTACTCGGACACCTTTGATAGCGGCAACAGAACCTTCGGGGAGGTTGAAGTCAAGGGCCTGCTGATTCCACAAACCGACTGAGATAGAAAATCCAGAATCATCGACAATTGTGATATCACGACGATCAAATTTTTTACCAGCTCTGGAAGTTAGTTCGAAATGTGGGTTGATAGTTTGGATAATGCCCAGAACATCCACGTTGGAGTTGACCTCTTGGTTTTGAATGGCATCCAATTTGATGAAGTTGAAATGAGTCTTTGGAACATTGCTTTCATCAAAACATTCCTCGACGACGGTGTCCCTATCCAAGTTGAGTTCATAAGGATGAGTCAAGTTGGTAAACTGAGGCTTAGCTGGTTGCAGCTTTGCCTTTGAAACGTAGTATACTTTGCCCTCTTGCAAAATTTCGTTAAACTTAGTAGCGAAATCGTTGAAAGCAGTGGCTCTGATTTCCCCAGAGGTGTCTAGGAAGTTAACATTAAACAATTTCCCATCACCTCTTTGATTGTGCCAGGTTTTGATTTCTCCCTTGTAGGAAACTCTTGCTTTGATTGTCCAAACGTTTTGGTATGGAGACAACTGTTCAATGGCAAAAATTGGTTTGGATTTTTGAGAGCCAGAGCTTTCATTAGAGAATTTCTTGTCGTTAGCATTTAGGTTTGAGTTTGAATGCAGCATATCGGGAACTCCGACATTGCCGGCGTTTGCCTGGTTAGCGGCATTGCCGTTATCGGTTATATCTTCATCCTTTAAGGTCTCATTTGAATGCTCCGAGAAGTAATTATCCAAAAATGTACTAGCCTGGTTGACCATTTCTGCACGAGATTGGATTAGCTCAAAATCATCAACCAAAAGAACGTACTTTTTCCTTTCCCTGACAATAGCAGGTTCAGCAACTATCACGCGAATCATATCACCCCTTTGTAGCTCCATCGACTGGAATTTGGACGCAGCCTGGTTTCTCAAAAGAGCTTTCATGTGGTAGACACCATCTGAAATCATGATCAGGTTCTTTCTGTTGCTATTGGCACCGTCTGACTTCCTGGTGTTGTAAACCTGGTAAACGCCACCGGTAGGATTATCGTACCTCTGCTTGTTGGTGAAGATGCTGTGGAAGTCGCCCTTCGAAAGTTGAACGCTGCTCATTTGTTGTAGGTATATTTCGGTTTTGCTTGCTGCTTTCACGTCTGTGGTAAGATGGAGAGTGACTAGCCGTTCTTCAGCTTGATGGTAAGAAGTGGAGGAGATAACGTTTGTTTAAATCTTACTTTATGTTAGTATTCACGCGTCTTTAATCGCTTCGCTCAAATTTTACGCGTGATTTTTTTCCAGCCAAAGAGATGTCTCTAATGAACAGTGATGTAGAAGAAAGAAGAAGAAGAAGTAGTAGGGAAGCCGTCTGCATCGGGATCGACGCTGCCATATATGACTGAGGAAGACGGTAGACGCATAGTGATCACTATATATGTGAAAAGAGGCGCGGAAGCTGAGGAGGTGCTGATGTCGCCGCTAATATTCGACATGCATGATATCCAGCTTCTGCGGAAGTACGGTATTTGTGGTGTGCTGTCTGGAACTTTGCCCACTGCAGCACAACAGAATGTGTTCTTATCGGTGCCTCTGAGGCTCATGCTGGAAGACGTGCTGTGGCTTCACCAAAACAATCTCGCCGATGTGAAGATAATAAGAAAAGAGGGCGATGAGATAATAGCGGGAATAACGCCAGAGAGGGGTGCCAAGCTAGCCAAACTGGTGGAAGATCGCTTAACTAAGTCGTTCGACTATCAGACGAAGTTCAAAAAGGACCAACACATCGCAAAATTAAAGAAAATCGGTATAATTAACGACGAGACTTCCGTAGAAGAACTGCAGCAGTTGGACAAATCTAACAACAACGACCAGCTGATCGAATCCTCTCTATTTATTGACATTGCCGACAACTCTTCTATCCTAAAGGACGATAATATTGCTTTGAAGGGCCCATCTTATGATGATATTCGTAATTTATTGTTTAAGCAATACGAGCGATCAGAAAAGATGCAGACGTACTTTCTGTACAAGGAATTGAGAGATCAAGGATACGTCCTGTCTCCGGGCGGTCGTTTTGGTGGGAAATTTATAGCATATCCTGGCGATCCCTTGCGTTTCCATTCGCATTTGACCATCCAAGAGGCAATCGATTATCGTAGCGAGCCGATCGACTTGATATCTATGATAAGCGGTGCAAGACTAGGCACTACCGTCAAGAAACTTTGGGTCATAGGTGGTGTTGAGGAAGAGACTGGAAGCACACATTTCTTCTCTGTGGAATGGGCAGGTTTCGGTTAAATTGAAAACCAACCATGCATTCTTCTTTTTCCGTTTCCTGGGGCAGCCTATATACTCTAAAGTATCTTTTCATAAAAATCAAGCATAAATATGGTTCAATTTATAAAGTCACAGCTATTTGATGTGTTAATAGACACTAAATCCTATAGGAAGCGAGCTTATTCCCAATTGGGTCTTTAAGCGTCATTATCTCTTCGGATGTTTTCTGCAAACGAATAATGCAACGTGCAGTTGTTGACCTGCAAGAACAGTGGATTCAAGGCGCTTTACAGACTCATCTCTTAGACTGATTCTTCTTCAAAATGGATATAGCCATTATAATGGTAGGACAGGGAAATGCTGGGTATATTCAAAATAAAAATGGATAAGCTGGAGTAGATTTAGTAGCGTACTGGTCTTCTTGTGATGTACAACAGATAATTTCAATAAAAGGGCGGAGCTTAGCAGTTTAACTAACAACACAACTATTGCTGTAATTTCAGTATAGTAGGCAGGTAAAATATGTCTGCATTCTTGGTTTATCCGTAAGAAGAAAAAACGATTAAGCTAGTCACTATGGAGAGATGGCATCATGTGCTCAAAAAACGCCTATGTTAATCCTGCTTTAATAAGAGTATCTTGGAACAATAAAGATTACTCTACTTCTAGCCCTTTAATAATGACAAGGAATAATTTCTTTTCTAGGTTAGTGTAAAACAGCATTTGATATCAGAGTGAAACTAAACCAAACTTAAGATAATAACTATATTATCGGTTCGATAAACGTCTGGGGAGTTAACAACATATTTAAATTATTTTTAATATTTTCTAAACATCGTAAATCATCTTTATGTAAATGGAAACCAAATATTAATTTAAAATCACTTTTTATTTAAAAAGAACCATCTCCATCTGTAAAACCTACTAATCATTTATAAAAATTATCTATCTCTAAATTACTTATTTTATTTACACTATCATTTGTATCTTTTTGAACAATAACTAATTTATTATTTAAAGAAGTATTATTATGATACCTTCTTTTAATAATATTAGGGTTAACTTTGATACTAGTGAAGGGCATCATTCAACGCCAAAGCAGTTATGGTAACACATTTAACCACAACTTGTATCGCCCACTAGATGATTGGTTCTGGTTGCGTAATTGTGCCAGGACTCAAATGCTTGACTAACTTCTACCCACAAATCCAAGGATCTTATTTGCGTTCGTCGGGTTTAAAAAGACGGCACATCGTATATTACAGTTTTACTTGCTTGAATAGCTTGCGTCATATGTTTCTCCAAGTACAAGGCTGCTGTTATCCTTTTTATAATTTGTATATTCCATAGGCCTTGTAAGGATATCGGGATATAGTCCTACGTACGGTGCTATGTCTGCTAGTAGCGCATGTTGGCCACGTAATGTGCAGTTGCAGCCAAGGCTAATGTTTTCAGCATTAACCTAACTTAGCCGTATTATTTTGTAATCGGACCAGCTAGTCGAGGAACCCTCTGACATTGTAAAACACGATATCATATAACCGTATACAGGGCACTATCCCATCGAAAATACGTTTACTTGGCGGACCACCCCTACCCTTCTAGAGCTGCAGAATAATCGTTAATTGAACTATGGAATCTCATTAATGTCCCTGTTTCAATTTTTTCGTTATCTAAATCCAGTCCTATTACTTCTCGTGTTTCAATTAGAGTGGAATCATTGCTGATGTTTTTCGGAACCAATATAATCATTTCTAAGCAGCCTGAAAAGGTTCCTTTCATAAACCGTTGATAATTAGAAACAGTTCAGGAAGGTTGTTTGGCCTAAGTTAACTCTGTATATGATTTAAGCCTATTCTTAATTGAAGGTTTTGAGACGCTCTTGGTAATTGCTTATCTTTTCTGCATTGGTTGTATATTAAATAAATAACGGTATATACTCTAAGGCATACCAACGTCGGGATATTTCCTTCTCCAATAGTCTCGTTGAGCCTGCTGCTCAACTTCCACTGCTTTGAGATAATATGCTTCCAGAATCGGATCAGAGCTATGAGTATAGGATTTGGCTGTATTGCTCGAAGCCTGAGCCGGTGGTGTGACCGACTTTGTATTGTCAGTATTGTTGGTTGAAGCAAATACTATTTTAGAGCATTGAAAATAACTGCCGCCAGCATGAAATATTACGGAGTATTCCATAGGTCATTATCAAACAAATATTGATTTAAATTACATGCAATAGCCTTCCATTATTCGCCTTTTAGCACTTGTTTGCGGGCTATAACCTCTACTAGAAGCTTTATTATGAAACCATTATTAAGGATTAGACTATTGAAGGAAGCTAGTAAAAAACTAAATCTAAGACACCCAGAAGAGGAGCTGCAGTGTAAACGGCATCGTAGTGAAAGGTCTGAGCCATAAAATCAAAACCACGAATACCATGAAACTAATCATCGTCGGGATATAGTGAGCCATTTCGCATAATAGATAAGAAAAATGGGACTTGAAGATGTCTTTGGGGGAGCAATATTTCCTGAGACGGAAGACTCATTAGATTCACTAGTGCAAGAATCGCGAGTATCACGAATAGAACCACAATTGGCTTTAAGCGAATCACTTTGTATAATGAATGAGGGAAGTCCAGACATATATGTAACTTCGGGAAAACGAACATTTTCTGAGACTAAGGATGCGTTCGGTTCATCAGAGATACCTGTGTTCAATGTGTCTAATTTGATACCGTCATTGACACCGTCGTTATGAGACTCCTTGTGCAGTTCAATTTCGAGTCCTCTATTGTAAGCAGCTGACTACTTTGATATAAAATATAATCTATAATTATAAGTGTCCCAATATCAACAATAGTGGACCCTTTTACGCCTTCATTTTCGAGTCTGTTTTTTTTAGCAGCCATTTTTTTCTGCGATGCTGCGTATAAAGTAGAGAGCATACGCTATCGATCGCGGTCCAGAAATATAAATACCAGCACTTAAAGTACAAAACCTCATAAAGTAAAGGAAACTGCATAGGTCCATCAACGTGTTAGGATGTAAACCTTTGACACGATGAAAATTCGAGAAGAAGCAAGCATATGCATAAGCGTATACTGCTCCTCTCATTAATCTTTCTAAATTGTCCTTTTTATCTACATTAGTACTTTCGGGATATACTAAGTTAATAAATAAAGAAAATTGCTCAGTTTTTATGGTATATCGGTGTTTGGATATTGGCTTCTCCAATACTTTCTTTGAGCCTCCCTTTCCACTTTTGCTGCTTTAAGATAATATGCTTCAAAAATCGGGTCAGGACTGAAAATATGAGACCTAGCTGCATCATTCGAAGAAGCAGCTGCTGGCATCTCCGGCTGTGTATTTTCCGCTTCGCTTGTCGATGAGTCCGAAGGAGTACCGTAGTTCCTTCCTCTAATGAGGGTTCTAAAAAAATCAGAGCACCTCATTTCACTATAAAAATAATACGGAGTAGTCCATAACCCATTGCAAAACAGGTATTGGTTCATATTGTATGTGATGGTCCTCCATTCTCTTCCCTTTACCGCTGGTTTGTATGTAATTACCTCCATCAGAAGTTTTATTTTAAAACTTTCATCAGAGATCTGCTGATTAAACGCAATCACCGCAAACAAACACATGAAGTAAGGAATAACGACTAAGGCAATAAGATTATAAAAGACGTTATTGTGGCAATACACGACCGATAAAATGACAACCGCGAGCACCAAGAATAACCACACGAAAGGTCTGAAATGAACCATTTCGTAAAAAAGATGGGTAAATTCTGAGCCAAATATGTTGTCGGGAAGAGTGATATAGTCCGCGATCAAAGATGCATTGGGCTCATCCGAGGTGCCTTCGTTCAATGTACATAACTTAACATCGTTCTTAACATCGTTATTTTTGGAACGCGACTGCATATACAATCTATGCCCCATTTCTTTTCTATGGTTATAACACACCACTGACCAAAACGGTTTCTTAATTTCGTATACGCTGCTTCTGACCTTATTATATCAACAATTCTGAATCCTTTTAAATCTTTTCTTCATTCTGGAAATACTTTTTTTGGCAACATTTGCCTTCTGCACAGCCCGAAGAAACGACGCACAACAAAAAATGTGACAAAAAATAGTAGATCCAGAAGAAGTTTTATCCAGTTTTGCACGGTCGTTCCCGAAACTGAAAAAACATCGCACCAAACCCTGGAATGTGTGACTAGCAGACCTGCAACGGTAACGACTTGTTCCCAGTTACGGCAAAAAATCCGGGACTTTGGTTAAGGAGACGCTAATAGATTATACTGTGGCCTTTATCATTATAATGGATCTCAATCCATTGTTCACTACCAGCCATTATGAACATTCTGAGATACCTTTTACAAAAGATGAAAAGAAGCAAGCGCCCAAGAAAAGAAAGATCGAGTCAACTAAAGGCCCTAACATTCTTTTTTCAGACTCAATAATACTAACAACAGCATACTGTCACATGATTAAGGATACTAACCTAGAACGCAATACGCGTATTCAGGGCGTTGTACGCTAGAAAGCAGAACATCATGATCTTTAGTACCTACACAAACCTTGTTGATTGAACGGCGCACTTTTTTGTTTTCATTCTTTATTTCATACTATTTTTCATAGGAGGATAAGAAATAATGAGATTCAATACAAAAGATGTTGAGGAGAAACATATATCAACCACGTTTCCAAATCGAAATAAACAGTTTAACGGATGACTGCTGCTCAGTCAAAAGACTTTTCTTAACGAATAATCATAATGACTCTCAGTAGTCATGGTTGAATCACAAGCCAATTTCCTAAAGCGGTAATGATTCGGCTGTACCTGTAACAAGGAAGCACACTAGTTCACTATAACAAAGCTATTTTAAATAGCCACATTTGTAAAATTACGATTAGGCTAGATACATCAGATAAAAAGTAGTAACCAGTGTTTCAGAGCCGAAGTTCCTCCAACGTTTCAACAAGTAACTTTGCCACGTTACAATTGGTAGCACCGCTTGGAGATGTCTCCTTAAGAAGGTAGCAATAGGATACGAAGCTGAAACACCTTTAGTGCTTATCAGCCAACAGTGGAGCACTCGTTTCACTGTGAGTTAAATATAAAGCGGCTTTACGCTTTACTTATCCATTGTATAAAAGCTGTCAATGCCCTACTGGAAGTGGTGTGACTTGCCTTTTCGTTTCAGTATTGTTGTCAACTTCAATTGCATCTGGCCGGATCTATATTTTCTTTATGATTTGGATCTCTCATCTCATATTTTTCTTTCTTTTTCCATAAAAGCAGTTCGTTCACGCTTGCTCTCTTCACAACTTGATTAGCATCAAGATTGTACGTCACTTGAACTGACCATAGCCCTATTAAGGTGCAAGAGGTCTGTCTTATAAAGCCAAGTCGACCAAACCCACCCTATCGTGACTAGCCCGATGTACATTCATTAGCGAGACCTTCCTCGCCTCACCTACCCCAGCATCGCCTATACCCTAACTAACCGAGAAAACCATACCGACGAAGAACTTCTGTACAAAGGAGCATTGACAGCTATTCGTACACGATAACACCATCCTCATCTGACCATCTAGCGGAATCACCTACTCCAGTAGGTAATTTTACCCACATGAATGTCTCTGTATGCAATCCAAAACCTAGTGTCGTCACGCTTCTCATAGCCAGTCTAGGGATGCTACTTCTTGAAATGGCGTGTGCCCTTCTCCACTAAACTATTTCAACGTAATTACTATATCAGAATGCCCAATCATGACAGTTATGATCGTGCAGTTCGTAAACAATCAATCTGCCGGACGTTATGATGTAGCGCTGGAGATCCATGAGGGCCATCAATCGTCCATGTCGTTGCATTAGGATGCTTCACAGAGGTGGTTTACATTAGTACTGAAACACAGGGTTTGCTGCAAGGCAACGACGAGCCACGCTTGCATTCTGTTGCCGATCCCGGTTCATAGATCTAACCAGTCGCTAGACCATATATACACAGCTACACTTGTCCCAGCGAAAGTTGCGATTGGCAAAGCAGCTCCCGCTTTCACACAACTGGCCAAGTCGTTTTGAGATGATGCATCCCGGGTGAGATGAACTGCGTTTGTTAGTGTGCTCCCACACGCACTAACATAGATAACATTACCAGCTGCGAGGACGCCAACTGAAGCAATAATAGCACTTGCAACAGTAACGCGAACCCATGATAGTCGACACAACCAAGTTGTCCACCCTCCAACGACCCGCCTGATTGTAATAGGTCTAGTAGTCTTTATGGGTCTTGAGAAGCTTAAAAGTGAGCACGCAATACCGAATGTGACCAATATCAGGCAAGTGTTTGCCGACACTTCAACCACATGCCTGATAGTGATAGGTCGAATGATTTTTATGGCCCTTAAAAACATTAAAGACGAGCACACTGCTGTACCGGATAGGATCAATATTAAACAGACATTGATGACCTCTTGGCGGAAATTAACCTTCTGTGTCACATTTACGTCTGTTCTCCTCGGTTTGAGGCCGGCCAGCGTCATTTCCATCCTAACGTGAGGCTTTAATCCTTTCTACAAATGAATTTCGGCTCAGTTATCACTGCAATCAATGAACTGGATCTTCAATCTTGTTCATTCTCTATTGGCCATATATGCGGACATGAAAAAAATAAACTCAAAAACTGCAATCCGGGGAGTCGAACCTCGGCTTCACTATGAAAGCACTCTCCTAAATAACCTTGAAAGCTATTGTTTTCCATAATAGTAATAGGTGGAAGATAGTTGACTCTTGTTCCAACATGATACACAACACTAAAAGGATTATGTTGATAGTTAGTTAGTTTAGCAAGTAGTAATAATTAAGAATAAGCAGTTCTTTCTTAAATTATACAAGAGAGGCATATAAAACACACGCTGATTGATTATTTGAAACGTAATTCAGAAAATTGACAATAATAAGTTGTCAGGTATATAATTCATCTCCTCATATACTAATGTCTGATCAATTAGTATCTTTTTCTGCACTAATTTCCAGTTCTTGTTATCCTTATCATTGTGAAAAAGGCGTGAAGTAAAAATAGTATATTATGGCATTTATGTTTATTTCAGAGACAAAATATTAATATTTTCTGTCCGAAATCACCTATTCCAACTTACCTACCCCAATATAATTGGTGTCAAATTAGGAATGTTGGGGTGGTTTACCTATTCTGAGATAAAAATGTTACGTTCAACCTATTGCAACAGATTAACTGATATGATAGATATAAAGCCCGGTTAATGCTTTCTAACATATTGTTTCCTTCAATCTAAGAACTTCAAGATAATCTGGGCACATGGCGCAGTTGGTAGCGCGCTTCCCTTGCAAGGAAGAGGTCATCGGTTCGATTCCGGTTGCGTCCATTATTTTCCTTTTTCCACTTCTGGTAACCGAAGTTGTGAACAAATCAACAGTGATAATAAACGTGGGTCCATTAACAGCCTACTCCACTATGCTTTATCACCGGAGTCTTCTGGTGCTCTAAAAAAACTTTCCTCAGCGAATTTTTATAATTCATCGAAAAAGCGTCGAACCAGACTACTCTGACAGTGTTACGATATGATATAGGAATATAGAACAAAAGTCGACAAAAAAAAAATGACGCTTGAAACGGTTGTTACCTGGGCATGTGTTTGCTTTGAAGCGCGGAAGACATTCTAATTTAAACAAAATGTGATTTAAATTATATATATGGAGTTTTGTTTGTTTAAGAACTTAATCTGCAACTTTGCAGGCGAAATAAAATAATTAAGATATAGCTTCTAGATGAGATACGTAGGTGTCCATTTTTGTTTATTCTGTATGCAAGGTTGATGTTACTTTTTTTCTTTTGAAAAAATGGCCTTAAAGAATTATATATTTATGAATATGATGCAAGTTGGATGAATGGGAAATGCTGTACAAATAATATCATTTGCGAATAATGTCATCTAATTGCTTCATTAACACATCCATCCTGTCAAAAACTGGAGCATAGAGATGCTGAACCAAGGAGTGTGGCTTAGAAGCTGGATCGGATACATTGGTGTTAGAAGGTACCCTTGATCCGGAAAATGAACTATTTACGCTTGCTGAAGATATCACTCTTTGCTCATCCATGTAAAAATCTTCCTCTGATGATGAATGTAGCGACACGCTTGATTGCTTTTCTGGATCCTCTTTGGGTTGTTGCACGTCAGCTTGGGTTTTCTTTTCTTCGATAGCTTCCGGGCTGGACTTATCTTGCGTCTTCTCTTGCGTTTGCTCTTGTACATTTTCGCTGTTCGACGACTCTTCAATTTTCAGATTTGCGTGAATATACTGTGAAATGTCCTTTATTGCTCTAGATGATGGAATGCCGCTGTTTTCCTCCACCACAACTGGAGTGGAAGGCGAATCGTTCGTCCATTCCGATGACGAAGGTGAAAACTCGCCAATTGTTGAAAGAGAATTTTGGGAATCAGATTTCGCCATTCCGTTCGTAAATGGCATACGAGGCGCTTCAAAAACTTTTTTCAAATCGGTATCGAACTCACCACCATCAGTTAATTTCGATTTTTCGTCCCTTACTTCTTCTTGGTTCGCACCAGGTCCATCTTCGTCTTCATTATTAGATAGTGGCATTACTAGTGATGAAACAGGTTTGAGTAGAACGTCGTTTTTATTAGTAGCTCTCCGAACCTTTTTAATATTCAAAGGTGTATTCAGGGACGTACTGAAGGAAACGTCACTCACTACATCGCTCATGTCATCGTCCTCGAATTTGGCAAAATTTAGCTTGGCCTCAGTGAATTCGTCCCGATGTCTTACTTTTGCATCCTCATCGTCGTCTTCACCATGGTCGTCATCTTTCTCACCCTCGTTGTCACCATCTTCGTCACTATCGGAGGATTTACCTTCAACCGCATCGTCTATAAACCTATCTGCGTAACCAACAACATCGTTGAAGCTAACAGACTTGTTACCCTTCCCATATCCCTTCAATGCTGGTGTCGGGGTCATGCTGTCTGCATCACTCTCGTTATCCTTATTGGAATCATCTTTGGAGTCTGTTGATGAAGCTACCGATTGCGAGGACATATTTTCATTTTTCCAGCAATTCAATCGAGCCAATCTTTCGGGGAACGTCTCCAGAATTTCTGCAGGAGCAAACCCGATCTTACCGTCCGTGATTCTTTTCACCAACCACCAGTAGGCGTCTTGGTCGTTCAACAATATACACGGTTCGTCTTGTCCCAGTTGGCAATGTGAGGAATCATGTCCGTTGAAAGCATAGAGTGCGTATAGTTTATCAGGATCTAGTTCTCTTGGCGGCGGCAAGGGTTGATAATCGTCGTTTTCTTCTTCCACGTTACCGCTTTCACCTTCGAAGTCTGCGTCTTCGAACTTTCTGTCAAAATCGTAATCGTCAGAGTAGTTTTCTTCCTCGTCTTCGTCTTCGTCTTCGGAAATGGCGTATTTCAAGCCATCGCTAAATTCGTCCATATCAGCAAGTTCGCGGTTCGCAGTATCGTCCACCACAGAATGTCCCTCGTCGTTATCGCCACTATCCGAAGGGTCTGTATCGATATCTTGTAACCTTTTCTCCAAGTTATCCTCAAATTCTGAATCTGAGTAATCGTAAGAGCCGGGCAATTCTGTGGAGTTCTCTTTAGAATGTCGTTGACCCCTTCCACTACCGTCGTGTGTATGTTTCTCCGCCTCCACCTCCACCTCCACCTCTTTCTCAACATCGTTGTCGTCGTCGTCGTCTCTATGTCGCAAAGGCGTATGGCTCTTTTCTGCTGCATTACCCAGTATACTGAGTTTCGAGTTGAAAGGTGAACTCTTATTGGAGGTGGGCGTTACCACGACACTCCCACCCATGCTCTCGGAGTCCTCGTTCCCCAAAGCCTGCTGGCTTCCGACGGTAGGTCTGTTATTGATAATATCTGAAAAGTCCTCTATTAGGGTCGGATCATTCAGCAGGGCATGCGATTGCGAAGCATCCATGCCCAACTTCGACGTGATCAACGGAGGCACGTAACCGCCGTCACGTGTAGCGGCTATAGACCTGATCTCCTTGACAGCACTTTCCGAAGCCCCATCAACATGCTGTTCCTTATTACTCATTCTCTTTCCACTCGGAGAATGTTGTCCAAAATATGTATATTTCTCGTCTTCCTCGACTTGAAAACGGCCTGCTCTTTATTGCAATCCACGAATATACCAGAATGAAACCACTTCTGCTCGATACCTACGCAGAAAACACAACCGACGTACCACTATCCACGTTCCTGTACAGATGGGCCTGACCTGATTAGCCATTATTCAAAATTTCACGTCATCTGAAACTTTTCCTAAAAGTGAAAAAGAAGGCCCGAGGGTCACCCGAAGCAATATCACGAGTCAGACTGACTCGTGCGACAGATGAGGATGTAATAATACTAATCTCGAAGATGCCATCTGTGCAGATGTACATATATATACTCATGTGGAGCCGAAGCATTGAGTGCTGTGTGTTTAACGGACTTGGATTTATAGCCTGGGCCAACCGCATCGGAAGCACTGCTTAGAGGGATATCATACAAAGAGAGAAGCAAGAATGTCAATTACAAAGACTGATTTGGACGGAATACTGCCATTGGTGGCCAGAGGTAAAGTTAGAGACATATACGAGGTGGACGCTGGTACGTTGCTGTTTGTCGCTACGGACCGTATTTCTGCGTACGATGTTATCATGGAAAACAGCATTCCTGAAAAGGGGATTTTGCTGACCAAACTATCGGAGTTCTGGTTTAAACTGCTCTCCAACGACGTACGCAACCATTTGGTGGACATCGCTCCGGGAAAGACCATTTTTGACTACTTGCCCAAACAATTGAGCGAACCCAAGTACAAAACCCAACTGGAAGGCCGTTCTTTGTTGGTTCACAAACACAAGCTAATTCCATTGGAAGTCATTGTCAGAGGCTACATCACCGGGTCTGCTTGGAAGGAATACGTAAAAACTGGCACCGTGCACAGCTTGCCACAGCCTCAGGGGCTCAAGGAGTCTCAAGAGTTCCCAGAACCAATTTTCACTCCCTCGACCAAGGCTGAACAAGGTGAGCATGACGAAAACATTTCTCCCGCCCAAGCTGCTGAACTGGTGGGTGAAGACCTGTCCCGCAGGGTGGCAGAGCTGGCCGTGAGACTATATTCCAAGTGCAAAGAGTATGCCAAGGAGAAGGGCATCATCATTGCCGACACCAAATTTGAATTCGGTATTGACGAAGAGACCAATGAGATCATCCTAGTGGACGAAGTGTTGACCCCAGATTCTTCCAGATTCTGGAACGGTGCCACCTACAAGCTGGGCGAATCCCAAGACTCCTACGACAAACAATTTTTAAGAGACTGGCTTACTGCCAATAAGTTGAACGGTGTCAACGGCGTGGAAATGCCACAAGACATTGTCGACAGAACTAGGGCCAAATACATAGAAGCTTACGAGGCATTGACGGGCTCCAAGTGGGTTCATTAAGCGTTCTTTCTATTTGTTACAGGTCATCAGTGAATCTCGCACTAAATATATACATACGTATACATATGTATATACAATTATGTTTCTCGAAAAATTCAAAAAAAAAAAAAAAGAAAAAAGGATTTGAATCTCAACGATATCTCGTTTGCCAATGGTATGCAGGTTTGGTAAATTTTTTACCGTAGTATCCGTTAATAGATTCCGGGACTTTGCCAATTTTTTTACCGTTCACCACTTCTCTGGCTCTTTCCTCCACGGCGTGTGTAAACTGTTCCTTCAACTGGCTCAATTCTCGTTCGTATTCCATGGCTTGCTTCTCCAGAATTTTCTCAATGTTTGTCAGTTCATTTTCATAATCCAATAGTTTTCTTTCAAATCTCTCTAGTTGTAAAGATTTCCTTGCGGTCCGTATTTGGATATCCTGTAGCAACTCGAAAGTGGAAGGTCTGGTTCTCAAGTTCACTTCTATCATTGAATGGATTATAGCATTAAGCCCTTTAGAGTAATACTCGGGGATAGTCTCACATTTCCCGTTTTTGATCTTGGTTTGTAAGTCCAGGTAATTTTTGGCTTGGAATGGGGGATGTAACGAACACATCTCGAATATAACACAACCCAGTGACCAGATATCGGACAGTGGAGAGTACGGTTGGTCCATCAGCACTTCAGGCGACATGTAGTACGGCGTACCCACATATGTAGTTGCAAACTGAATACTAGTTTCGAGGGACTTGGCTAGCCCAAAGTCACCCAGTTTAACCACAACTTGGCTGTAATCCATAGCGCTTCCCTTTTTGCGTGAATTTACTCTACGATCTCTGTAGTAGTTATTGTTCACTTCACCGTGGCCATCGACTTCCTCATTGAGACTGTTATCGCTATCATCATAACTGAGGAATATATTGCCTGGTTTCAAATCACGATGGATGACAATGTTTTTCCCCTTTACTGGCGGTTTCATCCGATCATATATTGTGGTTAAAGTTGGCAATTCGACACCGTAATGACATTTATAGAGTGCACTCAATAACTGCGCCAAGATACCCCACACGATCTTCTCTGGTATGTATTTGTGTTCCTGTTTGTAATGTTTAATCATTTGGGACAGGTCACCTCTAGAACAGTACTCCATATATAGGTACAACACTTCTCTCTGTTCATCGAAGTCCCAATTATAAAATTCCACTATATTTTCATGCTTTAACTGTGACAAAATGCTACATTCGGCAATCAGCTGCTGTCTCTCTTTGCTGTTCATATGACCATACTTGATGTCCTTTCTAACCAAAAGTTTCTTGGTGGGTATGTGGATAACTTTTCGTACGGATCCAAATGAACCTCTCCCAATTTCTTCAAGAACTTGATAATCCGATCTAGGTGGATTCACTTGCTGCTGTTGCGGGCTATGATATTCCTGGAAAAACTGTCGTCTATGCATGCTGGGGCACGGGATTGATCCAATCTTGGAATGGCCCTCGTAACCACGCTTTTTAGATATAGTGAGCTCTTTCGTGATATAAAAAATTGGTATTCTTTTGGAAAGTTCACTTTTATTTACATTCCACCCTAATTAGGAAATGTGATGAAATGATAACCTTAAAAAAAAAAAAAAAAAAAAAAAAAAAAAAAAAAAAAAAAATGCCCTAGTCTGAGCCTATCGGAAGACAACATTGTCACGATTATTCCAGACTGCCAGGCGCCATCATGTTCTAGCGTTATCTGCGTGTCTTCTGCCTATTAAATTTGATGCCCAAGGTGCCCTGAGTGTACACATTTGATCCCAAAAAAAGCATATACACATGGCATGTCAGTATATCAGCACCATAAGTAGTATATATTATACGAGGATCTACAAAGCATAGCCTTTTAAAGAAATAAGTCTTTTGTTCTTGAAAAATTTACGATATATACCTTTATAAAGATGCTGGATCATATTTCTCTATATATATTCATGAGATGGTTGCGTTAGGTTTGGGATGTGATGGAAGGTACGGGATATCCGTCACTGTTTGGTCTAGAAGACCGCGGATTTGCGTCCTCGTCTTTTGTTGGCGAGCTGCCAATTGCTGCCGTGACGCTGGGTACCTTTTGCAAGCTGCCCTTTTTCGATAATGAACGGACGTCTTCACATAGTTGGCAGATCAGAACCGAGTCACCACCAACCTGGTTGGCATTCCTTTTTGGATGGTTCTTGTCCCAGTTGTTGTTCAGAAACTCAGTTATTTGTACTAGTATTGAACGAAGCTTGAAAATGGTGGCTTTACTGTGATGGGTTGATTTCGTTTGCTTTATTTGATCTGGTGATCCCGTGTAATCATACATCTTGAATAACGATTTTGTAAATATCAACTTCACGAATTTTAATAGATCAATTTGGATAAGTAGACTGTTGAAATAAGTACCAAAGAACAGAACGATCTTGTCATAGAAATTCGGATGTAGTATGATGTCAATTGCAAGGGTTTCAAAACCGGGAAGTGAACATATCTTGGTGAAAATGCTAATCAGTTTACTGAGATTAACATCTCGGTCATTTAATTCATAGAATAGGTCAACCAATTGATCAATCGGCAGTTCAATAGCAGAACTATCTTTAACCTTGATGAGAAGATGATTCTGAGAGCCTTCTGATATCGCTGTGGGGGTGTCATCATTAGACGCATTGCGTAATGTGAAATGCAAACAGTTCAATATGATCTCCAACCCGCTGATAGATGTGTAGTTTCTTCTTTTGATGAAATCCATGGCTGTTAAAAACAAGGAGGGGTTCATTTGGTCCATATCTAAACTAATATCAACGCATATGGCCGTGATTTGTTTCCAAATGAAAGATGCATTTTTGTTGTCATCGATGGAAGTGGTGACGGCGTCAATATTCTGAATGAAGACGAAAAACGCATCGTTGTAGAGCAGGTCGTTCAACAGCGTTTTGTTCAAATGTACTGTGAGGTAGCAAAGTTTGATAAAATATTTCCAAACAGAAACGTCTTTGATTTGAAGCATGTCAACGAAAAATGACGTTAGCCAGGTGAAAAAGCCCTCCGGTAAGTCAATGAGAAGTCTTGATTTTGAAGAGATGGTCAAATGCGGGAAGTTTGAGACGCTCCTATTCCGAGTTGGAGACGATGGGCGCGTTGCCATTAAAGAGTGGACGGGAGACCTCGAGGGAGACGGTACTGAATTCAATGGCGTGTTTCTTGTGGGCGAGGACGACAATGGTAATGAGGACGAAGAGGGGGCAGTGGACCTGTGGATTTTATCGTCGTTTGTGGTTATCATGTAGTTTATTGACTTGAAGACTATGTAAGCGATTTGAGGGTTGGATAGGATTTTTTTTTTCAGCTTATAGTTGATCAGAGGGGGCAGGATTTTTTCAAAAGACCATGGTGCGTACGATGATAGTTTTAGTATTATTGATTGTGCTCTTCTTTCGTGCATGTTATTGAGAAGGAGCGATAAGCTGAGGTGTTGAGAACACCAGCAACACCAAAAGGCAGTGGAAGTCAGGTCGTAATACCTGTAAACGAGTTCCAAGACGCACTTGGGGGTTTTCAGTGATGCAAAATTTGATGGACGCATTATTCCGCATTCGATCAGGGTCTGAGGGTGGTCGTTGACAAAGTGCTTGACTAGATGTTCGAACTTGATTATCGAGGGGATTCCGCCCATGGCGATGAATTTCAGTCGCAATCGAGAGTGGTTATTTTCCGTGTCATATGCGAAGATGGAGCCAAATGTCGTTATTGATTCTGCAGTGACGGTCGTACGGGATAAACACTCGATGATTGTATCTGCAATGTTTTCGAGGGAGCAAACACTGAATAGCGCGTGCAGGTCTGTCAAAGGCTTGGACGGGCTCTTCAATTGGCCCAATAAATGGATCTCCGTGTGGGGGACCAGATCCATTTCTTGATTATTTTCTGTCCAGGCGGCGGGGGCCGCTGCAGAACTGAATTTTGACGGAGATATGTCTAGTTTTTCCTCTTGAAAGTCTGAATCCCAATGGTAGTTAGCGTCAGAGAAGTCTTCTTTGAACTTGTTGAGCTTATCAACTTTCACATTTTCCGTGGAGGTGATCCACGCGTGCTTGAGCAGTTGGTCAGCGGTGGGTCTCTTGTACATGTTCTTTACGAAGCACTTGGACAAGAAGTCCTTCAGCGACTCAGAGAAGGCAGTGGGCGGGTAGTAGGTGTCGTTCTCGACCGCGTAGTAGATATTAGCGTCTGTAAGGTTGTGGTAGGGCGGGTTCTTGGTGAGCAGCTCGACGACGGTGGCCCCCAGGGACCATATATCGCTGAGCGTGGAGGCGCCTCTATTGCCCAGGATTTCCGGGGCCATCCAGTTGAGTGTACCCGCCAGGGTCAACGCACTGGAGTTCACGATGGTAGAGACGCCAAAGTCTGCGAGCTTGACAGTGTTGTCTGCGCTCAGCAGGATGTTAGCTGCCTTGATGTCTCTGTGGATGACACCTTCGCCGTGCAGGTACTTGAGCCCCCAAAGGGTCTGTGTGACGTAGGTCTTGGACTCATTTTCGCTCAGGCCAGTGGGGCTTCTGGAGACGAGTCTTCTTAATGAGCCATTGGCACAGTACTCGAGGAGAATGTAGAGCTCGTAGCTTTTTCGTATGAAACCGTGGTACTTGACGATGTTGTTATTGTTCAGGTTTTTCAAAAGGCTGATTTCCGCCATTATGTCGTTGAGCTCCTCGTCATTCTCGTACACGATCTCCTTGATGGCCACGACCTGATCCGTGTGCTTGTTGATGGCTTTGTAAACCACGCCGTACGAGCCCCTCCCAATGACCTGTTTGAGGTGGTACTGCACGGACTTCTCAGACGCCCTCTGGATTGGGGTCAGGTTGACTCTATCGGTGTCTGCCATGCTGTTCATCGTCGAATCTCTACCAGGCGGATAGACAATGCTCTATAACTATACTATCCTCTGCATCGAGCTTCGAGAAAAGGTTATACCTTTGTGAGTTAGCTATTCCGCATACAAAAAACAAACAACAAGAAAAAGACGGAAGAGCAATTACAGATGGAATAGACCAAAGTGAGACAACAAGGGCTAAAGAGCCCACCTTACCTACTATGGTCGTTTCTGTTACAAACCGATGGTTCCATTATTGATTCACGCTCTTCTTTGGGAACACGGAAATAAAGCGTTCGATGAAACATCAATATGCCACTAAATAGCACACTGCATTCTTGCCTGTGCAACGTATGATCGCAGACATCGCATACAGATTTACCGAAGTGGTGGCGCTACTCAGCTACAGTGCGTCCAAACTGCACTACATAACGTCTTCTAATGCAATGCAACTGTGGGAGGAAAGACACAGGTGCGGCCGCAACAAAGGGATTCCCAACCAACCGCAAGCCTGAGTGGTCATGACTCTCCTCAAACTCCCGTTTTGCTATTAAGCCCTGGATGTTTCAGTTGGTTAATACACATTTGAAGATAGGCCTGCAAGGTAACGGCGGCCAGGTTGACGCAATGCGGCTGGAATGAACCACCAGATGCTAAGAAAACAAGAAATTAACGATGCCATCGTGGACCAAACCCAATGAGCTAGGGGATCGGTTACTACGAGCACGTTATAGCAAACACTCTTATCGCGTTGTTACTGGTGACTAAAAGAACTCTTGGGGGAGGTGCCTTTCATAGCGCGTGGGTTCTAAGCTTCGGTGTGCAGACCCAACGAGATTCTCAAAGACGCCCCCGTTCCATAACATATCCATCATCTCCACGGCACGGCACGTCTCGTATTCTTAGTACTTTAATTGCCCACAGTGATCGATATTAGTGGAAAGTACGGTCGTTTGACTCCCAGGTTAGCGTTCAGAATTCGATGGATTGTGTCCTCTGTGACTTTTACAAAGAAATTTGCGTAGGCTTGCAAATGGTATTCCATCTTCCGGGAGAATGCAGAAGGGGACACACATATTTTGTTGATGTAGTTGCGGAGCACATACTCCATTACAAGCTGCGCACTTGATGGCTCAAATAGCATGGCCTTTTCGGAACTTGAACGTTTCAATGTAGCCTCTATCTTTTTCTCAATATTTGGATGGAACTTCGAAGAGCAGATTCAAAATCAAGAAATAGACACCTGCCTCTGCCGTGCTGGCATAGCGCAAGACCGTCGCAAGACTGTAGCAATTACATTGCCATCCAGTATTACACTCCATGCCGTCTTTGTTTTTCCTGAATTATACAATCAATTCGATTGTGTACAAACCTATTTACTCCTTCCATAGACACTATTTAAAATCTAAAGCATTCCACTTCCGAGCTTAGCTTCCTTTTCATTCACTTTAAGAGGGCCATTATGTAACTGGAATTGTTCGTAGTAAAAGGCGGATATGTTCACACTAACAATTACACAAATCTGCCAGCCGAGTAGTTGGAATAATCGGTATAGATCAACGGTCTGGTTATCTTTAAAGAAAAGATTGATTCTAAAAGCTGAATAGAGTGGGAAACAGGGCAGTGCCAGCATAAGTAAGCAAAATTTGAAGGAGAACCATTTGGGATGGTGCTTCCTGGCAGTACAGCGAGAGCACAAGGCTTTTGAACATCTTTTCGGCTCTTGCTTCTTTGATAATCCATTGAAATTACGCACTAAGATAAATGGGACCGCTGCCAAAGTCAAGCCATTTCGCGCCAATCCAAAGATGGCAGCTTTTGGGTACTGCTCTTCTATATAAAACAATAATGGAGTAGCAAAATTTATCCAAAAAAAAAACGAAACGAGTGACTTTCGATACTTTTTCAAGAATTACGAGAAATCTGGGCTTGGGGATCTCATTTTGGTCGATGCCAGCACTAAGCTCTATGTTTTCGGTTTTATCCATTGCTCAACTGCACTGTGCAGTCCTTGGGATTACGTAAAAGCTTTAAACTACTAGTGAAGGTTTTCTCCTTTTCAGGTACGTTGAAGGAACGGTTTTTTTTTTTTAGATAATAAAACTCCGAAATGCAGGATCTCAAATTAAGAAATAAGCTTTCTTCCATCTTTTACGTAAAGGTGGGATTCTAGATCATATCATATATGTTCTGCTAAACAGTCCAAAAACAGTGCAATTGATTGAAAAGGATTATAATATTAATATACATATACATATACACATATCTAGCTATTTATACCGTCAAAATCATGTTTTTTTTTTATTTTTCGTAAAACATCCCAATGTCATGGGATTCTATTCGTAAAGGGGCAGTGCGATCTATTTGGCGACAGTGTAGATACCGTCCTTAGACAAGGCACTGGAGATGGCTGGTCTCAATCTGGTGGAGTACCATGGGACACCAGTGATCATTCTGGTGACTTGGTCTGGGGCAATACCGGTCAACATGGTGGTGAAGTCACCGTAGTTGAAAACAGCTTCAGCAACTTCAACTGGGTAGGTTTCGGTTGGGTGGGCGGCTTGGAACAGGTAGTATTGGGCCATGTGAGCTCTGATATCGGAGACGTAGACACCCAATTCAACCAAGTTGACTCTTTCGTCGGATTGGGCTAGGGTGGTGGTGGCGGCGGCGGCACCGGAAGCGATGGCGACGACACCAGCGGCGATAGAAGTTAATTTGACCATTGTAGTTGTTTGTTTGTTGGGTTGTTGTTTAGTGGTGATATTAGCTTAGTAGGAAAGAAAAGAATGAAGGCATAATCTCAAATATAGCTGATCAAGCCTGCCCTATTTATATGGCGTTCCCGACCAACAACTGCCCAATCGAGCTCGCATTCGCATTCCACATCTCACATTAACTGTCACCATGGGGATGCTTTTGTTCTTGAACGATGCGTATTCACCGGATCTCGTACACGAAGGCACGCTTTGTATTGTCTATACACTTTCGTATGTGCAGAACGCAAGAATGTTGATTATAGGGAATGCACCTTGGATGAACCCTTCGATGCGCCTGAGTTGCAGTAGCATTTGCAAAACCGGACCCAGTTGGACCCTCGTTCAGGGACCATCGTCTAAGCCTTGGCGCTAAACGGTTGCTAGGCGAAAACCGGAGCTGGGCCATTCCCCAGATTCAAATCGTCCGAAATCCGACATGAGTGTTTGGAGTCGTATCCTGTCAGGTCTGCCTTCCGGTGCCTTTCGAGAGAATTGTGCAGGGCACCGGAAGGCACCTTGCCTTGAACGACACCAAGCCAGAATTCCTCGAGATAAGCAATTGCGGTGTGGATAGCGTATGGTTGGTTCCGGCCCATGATGGCAAACGGAATGTCAAGCCAATGTTGAAACCTAGTGCTGAGGTTGCGTTCCACGTCTTGCTTTATCCGGTGGCTTGCAATGATCGTGATTTTTTATCACATATGTGACACTTGGAAGGTTTCTCACCAGAATGCGTTCTGGTATGCTGAACCAATGTTTCTTCGCTAGAAAAGCATCTTTTGCAAGTCTTACATTTGTAAGGTTTATATTTTGAATGCACTGTTAAGTGGCGTATTAGTTTTTGTCTTTGGGGGGAAAGCACGGTGACAGTCATGCCATAAGCATTGATATTCAGATTTTCCTCGTGTCAAGGATGCACTGACTCCAAATGGGTGTTCAGCTCTTGAGCGTTGGTAAATTGTTTATTGCAAAGAGATCTGGAACGACTTCGATTCGCGAACCCGTATGAACTACGCACTCCAGGATCCAGGTGCATGCAAATATCAAAACGAGTTGATAGCGCAACCAGACAACACCTTGTATCTTGAACCGAGTGATACCTAATTAACAACCGCGTACTGAAATGGGGAGCCCGTGCCACGAGGTGGGTTTGAGAAGAGTTCATGCGCATGAGCATATGTGGTTTTTCTCAGTTATGTCCAGAATTGTTCTTTTTTTACATTACTATTAGCGCTACATTCTAGTATAAATAAGAACCGTTTGTATTCCCAAACCAAACCAGTGTTTGGATATTGCTTTCTCCAATATTCCTGTTGAGATTCTTGATCGATCACAGCAGCTTTGTACAGACACATTTGGAAATCTGGGCCGGGATTGAAAGTGAAAGTTCCATTCTCATCATTAGACGAGCCTGTGGTTGGGGCGTGCGACGGTAGAAATAGTATGGAGTTTTCCATAGACCATTTTCAAACAAGTATTGATTCATGATATTTGTGATACTCCTCCATTCTTCACTCCCAGTAAAAGCTTTATTTTGAACCCTTTATCAGAGACTGGCCTACTGAGGGAATTCAGTGCAAAAATTGAAAAGAAAAAATCCATGAAACACAGAATACCAGCTAAAATGTTGTGAAAGATCAGAGCCAATAACACGCAATTTCGTATAATAGATGAGAAAACCGGGACCTAAAAATGTCCTCGGGGAGAGCGACATTCTCCGTGATCAAAGGCGCAATTGGTTCGCTCAATGTGTCCAGCTTGACATCGTTATCCGACTGCACTAGTCTCTTGCCTCCAGGTTCAAGCGCTACGATATAACAATAGGTGGACCCTTTTCCGTTCTTTTCTTTTTCGAGCTTAAAAGGGTAATCGCCATTTTTCAAGCTACTACGGTGTATTTTTTGGAATAGGCGACTTCGGACACACATTCCATTCTATATGATACGAATCCGAAAAAGAGAACAGCAACAGTAGCACTCAATATCTTGTTTGTTGGAATAAGGGGATCTTGGACATAACATTCTTATATCCAAACAGGCGATCTCAACATTCCTAATATGATATTAATTATGTTGATCTGAAACAAACATACTTAATGAAGACGAGTATAAAGACCTATTAATTGATCAGGAATTAGTATATAAGAAGATGAGTTATACCTGAGAAACTGTTATCAATGTTCTGAATTATACTTGAACCATTGGGTTTCATATAACCAATCAGCGTGCGTTTTATATACCTCTCTTATATAATAAGAAAGAACTGCTTATTCTTAATTATTACTACCTACTAAACTTACTAATTATCAACATTGTTACCGTTTTTAGATTTATTCATAATGGGGAGACGGCGAAGAAAAGGGCAAAGATCTGTTGAGCCATACCCGATGCCTTATCAACAATATTCCTAACCAAGTCTCCCCTGTTCTCAAACATCACTACGTACTAACGCACTAAATACCAACGGCATATAAATCCACATCTCCGTGGAAGCTAGGATATCTAGGATATCAAACAGACAAACAAACAAACAAACAAACTAATAAGAAAAAGCGGTCCGTATTTGAGTATATACTAACATCGTACTACTCCGGGTATGTCCGAAACAGCGACAGCGACAGGAATTGCCACGGTAGTATTACGTTTTCTTCACTTGCAAACTCCGTCGGCGGCTAAATCTTCGAAAGCACAGTGCAGAAACGACACAACGCTTCAAAATGCAAGACGCAAAATGCAAGACAGCACGGAAAAGAAAATTCGCGAAAAAAAAAAAAGTGTTCTGCAGTTGGGCGCGGTTTTTCGGCAAGACCCTCGGCGGCTATTTGGGCTCCGCTCTTTGCTCGAAAACGAAAACGAAAACGAACACAACACAACATGTTGAGCTTCTATTGATCAGAACAAGAACAGCTGTGGCGAAAAGCACTTGCGACAGTGCGCGGCTGGCTAACAATAAGAAATTTATAATATTAATAATATACTTATACTTATACATATGCATATGCAATCATATACGCATCTAGCTATTCATACCATCAACCTCGTATTATTATGTGTTGTTTTGTTTTTTTATAGTTGTTTGTAGTTGTTTTATGTCTGTGTTCGTAGCGACTGCGCTCTCTATTTGGCAACAGTGTAGATACCGTCCTTGGACAAGGCACTGGAGATGGCTGGTCTCAATCTGGTGGAGTACCATGGGACACCAGTGATCATTCTGGTGACTTGGTCTGGGGCAATACCGGTCAACATGGTGGTGAAGTCACCGTAATTGAAAACGGCTTCAGCAACTTCGACTGGGTAGGTCTCGGTTGGGTGGGCGGCTTGGAACAAGTAGTATTGGGCCATGTGAGCTCTGATATCGGAGACGTAGACACCCAATTCAACCAAGTTGACTCTTTCGTCGGATTGGGCTAGGGTGGTGGTGGCAGCGGCGGCACCGGAAGCGATGGCGACGACACCAGCGGCGATAGAAGCTAATTTGACCATTGTAGTTGGGCTGTTGTTGGGTTGTTGTTTTAGTGGTGATATTGGCTTAGTAGGAAAAGAAAAGAGTGAAGGCATAATCTCAAATATAGCTGATCGAGGCCGCCCTATTTATATGACTTTCGCACTGTCCATCCCACACTAATTGTCACTATGGAGATGCTTCTGTTCTTGAACGATGCGTCTTCACCAGATCTCTCGTACACGAAGGCAAGAATGTACCTTATAGGGGAGCCGCCTCGAATGAACCCTTCCATGCGCCTGAGGTGCAGTGCATCCCTCGTTCAGAGACCACACACCGTTTAGCGCCAAGGCTTAAACGGTTGCTAGGCGGGAAACCGGAGCTTGGCCATTCCCAATTTAGAAACACATGTGCTGCGAGTCGTATCGTATCCTGTCAGGCATATACACCACACACCGCCTGTCGAAGAAACGGTACCAAGGCTCCCTGTCTTGAACGATCAATTGAATCGAACCGTTCACCATCGACATTTCCCATTTTCTGTATCTACGCAGAAAAAAACCGCTTCTTTCAAGGTACTTCAATGTCTGGATACTCCGCAGTCGGGTCCATACCAAATCTAAAAGAAGTGCCGGTGGCTTGCGAGTTCCTACCATTGCTGTTTGGTGATCTGGATGTGTATAGGAGACGTTCCACTTCATAAGCTTCTTAAAATAACCATAGCATAAAAACGGTATGGGGTCCTCCAATATCCCCGATCATACAGATATTGGTTCATATTGAATGCAATGACCTTCCATTCTACCCCCACTATTGGCGGTTTACGAGCTATTACCTCCAATAACAGTTTTATTTTCGCATTTTCATCGAGTTTGTCAACACTGAAAATAGCCACTCCAGCTACAGATAGCGTGGAAGCTAGAATTATCAACAATATAAGAATAACATTCCAAAAAACGTTTTTGTGGAAGGTTACTAACAATAAAATCAAACCCACCAGTGCCACGAAAGGTCCTATAGAAAGTGGGTCCATTCATAATAAAAATAGGTAAAGTACGACTTAAAAACGTCCTCGGGAAGAACAATGTCCTCCGAAATCAATGGTGCATCAGGCTGATCAGGGATACCTCTGTTCAATGTGTCTAGTTTGACATCGTCATTGACACCGTCGTTATGAGACTCCATGTGCAGTTCGTTTTTGGTCCTCAATTGTAAGCAGCCGACTACTGTGACACCAAGTTGTTGTCGTTAAGTATAAGTGTTCCAATACCAACAATAGTGGACCCTTTTACATCCAGGTTTATGAACTCATTTTTAGCAGCATTTCTCATCAGCCCATTGTTCTCTGGAAAATCCAGAGTAAAGGCGCAAAGCATATAGAGTAGATGGCTCAGCCCTCAAAAAGCAGGCTGCATTCATGCCATCAACTACTCTACTTGAGATTGCACATCGCAACGTAAACTCATAACACGACATGTGTTCCGGCAGCTTTTGCATGTGCAAGTCTACAAGCTACTAAGCCATGTATATGGGCGATGCCCCAGCCTCAATCGATCATTTCCAATTGCTCTCGATGGGTTTGATTAATTTTCTGATTATTTTTTTGCAGTATATGCAAGTATGTTAGATAAATAACGTTACATACTCTATGGAATATCTGCATCTGGGTATTGCTTTCTCCAATACTCTCGTTGGGCAACTCGTTTTTAGCAGCATTTTTCATCAGCATTTTTCATCAGCCATTGTTCTCTGGAAAATTTCAAATAAAAGGCGCATAATACAGACGTAACATAAAAGATTGGATCGAGATGGGATTAAAAACCTCTGTCCCGTTGTAGCAGCTCGTTACCACAGTCTAACATTATGGAACCTGTAAGCTTACTTGCCGTAATTGCTAATTCGAGAAATATTTATAATTTGATATGAAAAGTGTTCATTAACTTTGAGGCTTTATAATTCTCTGAAAATAGTTCTCGTTTAAATATATATACAAATCCAATAATAATACTGAAATTTTGATTAAAGAATATAACTGTATTCACTGCAACAAAATGCCCAAGTGGCTTTTCAAATTGGCTTAATTGAAAAATCTCAGGACACTGAATACAATTGTATGACTACTTTTCACCAATCCACTAGTGATTAGCACAACGTTGATGAACATGCTATCACGAACACTGATGTTGATGTAAGTATAGGGAAGCCAATCCTCGAACAATACCCAGCGGTGAAAGTAACTCAAATATCCACGGAATGTGTCAACCCACCGACTGAGAAGTCTCTAATTGACAAATATGGTACGGTCTTGGAAGAGGAAAATGGAAATACCTACGATGAAACACCAGAATCGTTACAAGACAAGTCAAAAGACATATTGCAGGAAGATGGAGAAGCCTTGCCTAGTAGGGACAGAGACCTACTGGAACAACGTCATCACCCAGCTGCTGCCATAGCAATTGCGATTTGGTTTTTCTGTAAGAATATTAATAGTCCTCGGACCACCCCATCCAAAACTAGAATATCAGGGACGCTGGAAAACGTAGCAATCAGTATGGGATTGATCGTGTGTGGTGTTCAGATTACCTTTTGGTCATGTAACGCGAGAACAGGAGGTTCTACCGTTTTAGCTTGCATTGTATCAATAGCAGTAACTATAATTACTGTAGCAATCAATGGAGCAATTAACGGTGGTCCAGATAAGAAAACTACTGCAGCGCAAGCTATTGTGGTGTCACTGAATAGGATGGCCGAAGACACACCTGTAGCCTTGCTCTCTAATGTACTTACTGTTAGGCCACATAAGCCGAAAATAACATATCTATACATTGTAGCTTGCGTCATGTCACTTGTAATGAGTGTAGGTATGTTATGTCTCAATAGGGCACTTTTCTATGGGTTGCTACGAGTTTTAAACGCGATCCAGCACCTCATAATCACAAAACCGTCCATACCGGTTTGTTGTCACTTTGCTTGGCACTTTCCATCCCATTGATTTTTTTTTTTTTTTTTTGAAGATGATACCACTCAAAAACCAAAGATGAGGCTAAAGGGGTCCTTCTTTCTGGGCTGAAATTTCATTTCAGATTGTATATGTTTTTCGTTAAAGATAACTATGCGCCTTCTTTCGTTTCCGGACCCGTACAATTAACCATCATTATTACCATTTTTGGCCTCACGTTTTGGTTTTATATCACAGTATCTGTCTCTGTACTGCCTTCTTTGGAAAAACTTTTGGTAAACTAAAGGCAACCTCCATCGCTACAGCAGGCTCGAGTAAAATCAGACTTCTAGAGACCTTCTTCTTTAAGCGCCATTGTCTCAGTTATACTAAAGTGTTTGTTCTTGTTCGCTGAGAATGGCTTCTTTCACACTAATGTGAAACCAAGTCAGTATTTCTTATTGTGCAATGATAATCCTTCTGAAAATCGGGGCATAGAGCTGTTAGGTCTGATTCAAATTCGGGTTAATAAAATGGCATATATTGTTCCATGGGTCAATTGTCATATAGTTCTTTGAAATATATTTAATACTAATCTCATTTTGTAATTCTTGTGCCAAGGTGTATACGTATCTATATTATCCCTGATAATAAGAAACGACTCAAATATAGTAAAGGAACTGAAGGTTGTTGAGAGAAGACATTGGTACGGTTTCATGTCGTTTGTTGCCTAAACCACATCTATAGGTAGGGTTTAAGTGTGTGATTTTAGGAGGGTCTTTTTCCTATCTTAAAATGGCAGATATTCTAACCATCAGTGGTGGTTCAAAAAATAGGTTGCGGCCTTATTCAGTTGGTAATCCTTCGTTAGTGTTAACATTCTTCCAAATAAAAAAATAACGACAACTGCAGGATTTGAACCTGCGCGGGCAGAGCCCAAAAGATTTCTAATCTTTCGCCTTAACCACTCGGCCAAGTTGCCTCAAATTATTAAAAGTTTCAAGCCTCAAAATGTAGTACCTCAACTATAACTGAGGTACAAATTTACTAGGGCGCTACTGGAATGAATCATTATCAAACGTACAAGAGATTTGTTAGAACCGTTAAAACAAAACTGAACTGTTGTTGTTGGAACAAGATTCAACTATTGTCCATCTATTACTAATACATACGGTGTTAAAAGATGACATAAACTACAAGACCAGTAAGTTAAGATTCAAAGTGTCGTCGAAATTGATGGAAGCCGAAGCGCAAAGATTGATATTGTGGTTAGATCAATGAATGGTAACATATAAAAAGTGTTGGAACAGAATCATTTTTTAATATTATACAAAAATTGCAGATTCCTTTTTTGTGGATTCCCAAATCCATGAGGAGAATCTCTAGTATAATCTATATACATAATATTATAACAGTAAGGAATAATGGAATCCCAAAAATTATCAACTAATTTCCAAATCAATACCTGATAACTTATTAACCATGTTCTGAATTATATCTGAACGATTGGGTCTCATTTAACCAATCAGCTTTTGTCTCGAATACATTGAAGAAAGAACTGCCTATTCTTAACTATTACCACTTACTAAACTACTGATTATCAACACATACAAAGTTGAATCAATGAGGAAAATATCTGGAATAATCCATATACCTCATATCATAACATTGAATAAACATGGGGTCCCAAAATTCACAATCCAAATTTACAGGTCAATAATAAGGAACGGGAATAGGATTCATCCCCAATTCTATCAGCCAAACGTATATAAGAAAGGGAGCGCTGAAGTTTAGTGGCTACTCGTTTGCAGCCCAATTTACAACACCATATTATCTTGAGAAAAAAAGTTGTCTTGACGTTGGTGTCGCTCTCCAACTTATGGGGAGCAAAGGTTGCAGTATCGCTCGTGGCCACAGATGTATACTATGCTTGAGGAAGTGCTCTTTTCATACGATTGCGTTACGCGCTATCTAGTAATACAATGGCTCACTAGATTGAGCCGTAGACATGTATAACTGCACGACTAGGACAGCAACTAGACGAGATACTTATTTGAGATCTGCACATTTCTGAATGTTTTCAAGGTATAGTCCGCAAAAGCCCAGAAGTTTGGCCACTGAGATACTAGCACCGCAGAAACAATAATATGTACCCCCCCCCTCAGACAGAGATTATACCGAATTATTCTATGATATCAAACAGCGATATAATGAAGTGGACTGTGACATGGAAGACATAATCGCGAACGTGGATGCTGCTTTATTCAACGGGTACCGCCATTGGATTGGGAGGAACGTGTCCTTGTGTTAGGGCTGAAGAGATCGTCAGTTACTATTCCGACAATACAGAGTACGCACTTTTTTATAGTTGTTACGGCTCAATTATTAGGTACTCGACCTCATTACAGGAGAGGAATGTGCCACTACGGGTGTTTTAGATTCGAAGGGCCAACACTGGAATGATCGTATAATAAGCTCACATACTGATATATTAATCGATGATGTAGCGTATAGACTTTATGCTCAGTTGCAAAGTGCGATGTGTTTTTCAATCAAATGCGACGATACAGCCGGCTAGTATCTTTGTCGCATCGGAACACTGAAAATGAGTGTAACAGGCAACCCCACATTACAAAACTTGGCCTGGCACTTTCCAATTGCGATGAGTCCGGATCCAATCTGCGTTGATATGTGCTTCGCGGCATTATTAAGCGCAGTTGCTACAATGAAAAAAAAAAAAGGGCTTCGAGAGGATTTGAAATATTTATTCTAAAACCATCGACATTAAGCCTGTCACGCCCTATTGTAAACACAGGTAAAAGGCGAATTCACAGTATAGCCGCCATGCAGTCGGATAATGATGTCAAGCTGGACACGTTGAGTGAACCTAGTGCGCCTTTAATCACGGAGAATGTTGCTCTCCCCAAAGACATCTTCAAGTTCCGGCTTTCTTATCTATTATACGAAATTGCTCACTATACTCTGACGATGATTTCTTTGATGATACCTGTGGTTTCCGTTTTATTGGCTCTGATCTTTCACTACGATGCCGTTTACGTTGTAGCTTCGGTGCTATGTTTCTTGGATTTGTTCTTTTCAATTTTTGCACTAATTTACTTTAATGAGTCAATCTCTGATAGAGGGTTCAAAACAAAGCTTTTACTGGAGGTAATAGCACGCAAACCAGCGTTAAAGGGCGAAGAATGGAGGACTATTACATATAACACGAATCGATACTTGTTTGAAAATGATCTATGGAACACTCCATACTATTTCTATAGCGATAAGAAGTGCCACAGTTTTTTCCAAGACCTCGTTGAAACAGGAAGACGAGTTGCTGCGCCGGTGGGTCCTTCAACCAACGATAATAACAATACGCTGTCGGATCCTTCAACCAACGGTACTGACAATACAGAGGACACACCACCAGCCGAGGCTTCGAGCAATACAGCCAAATCGTATACTTATAGTTCTGACCCGATTCTGGAAGCATATTATCTCAAAGCATTGGAAGTTGAACAGCAGGCCCAACGGGACTATTGGAGAAAGCAATATCCGGACGTCGATATGCCTTAGAGTATGTAAAGTTATATATCCAACGTAAAAAAAAAGACAAGCGATTATCGCCAATCACGTGCATGCCTAATCAAGCCAAAGCACGCCGTACAGCCGTAGGATAACAAACAACAGAAATAAGCTGAAACCAGGTTAACCAAATCGAAACAATACCCGGGGGGTAACGCCTTCACCGTATCTATATTACGATGTATTTCGCAAGGCTATCCGACTAGGTATTATGCTTTGCGATACCACAGCGGCAAACGCGGTACCCGGACCAAGATTATACACGGTGTTGTCAGAAGACAAGTAAACCAAGATCCATCCAAACGGAAGCGCAAGCAGGAGCAAAACAATTTATAACATCATGCAAAACTGCCAATTGACTCTTGCGAAATCGTAAACCCTCAAGAAAAGTACCTAGTGTTGGAATAGTCGCATTCAGACAGACATTAAGTCATATGGGATAAAAATCTGAAACAAGAATAATAGTAATGATATATTATGTCTGAACCATTAGGTTTTATACAACCGATCAGCGTGCGTTTTATATACTTTTCCTATATAACAAGAAAGAACTGCTTATTCTTAATTATTACTACCTACTAAACTAACTAATTATCAACGCCTAGTAATAATATATATACGTAATATCACATAACATGGTATCCCGAAAAACTAAAAGGTCATTTAAATGCATCCCCACAGCTTCTTAAGCTGGCTGGGTCATCGCCCCGTCCGCCCGAGATCATGTGCGTCCGCCCGCCCGCCCGGGAGATGACCTCGGCGGCAAAGCGCGCGCGCGTATATATACAGCGGGAAGCGCACAACTACGAGCACACAAGAACCCCCCCTAACACAAAGCAAAACACCCCCCATCACAACATGCCCCCCACCCCCAAGCTGCAAAGACTACCCGTCCCGCCGCTACAGGACACTCTGAACCGCTACCTGGAACGCGTAGAGCCGCTGCAGGACGAGCGCCAGAACCGCCGCACGCGCCGCACAGTGCTCTCCGCGGAGAACCTGGACGCACTGCAAACGCTGCACGAGCGGTTGCAGGACTACGACGCGCGGCTCGCAGCCAGCAACCCGGAGTCGTCGTACATCGAGCAGTTCTGGTACGACGCATACCTGCTGTACGACGCTACCGTCGTACTCAACGTGAATCCGTACTTCCAACTGCAGGACGACCCGACCATCAAGGACACGCCGGAGACGGCTGCGCAGGGACCCTACCGCGCACATACCGTGCAGGTGCGTCGCGCTGCACGGCTCGCCACCTCGGTGCTCAAGTTCATCCGCGAGATCCGCCGCGGCACGCTACGTCCGGACACAGTGCGCGGCCGCACGCCGCTGTCGATGGACCAGTACGCGCGGCTGTTCGGCTCCAGCCGCATCCCGCCGGGCCCCGGCGAGCCCTCGTGCCACCTGCAGACGGACGCCACCTCGCACCACGTGATCGTGATGTACCGCGCGCAGTTCTACTGGTTCGACGTGCTCGACGCGCGCAACGAGCCCATTTTCGCGACGCCCGAGCAGCTCGAGTGGAATTTGTACTCCGTCATCATGGACGCGGAGGCCAACGGCGCCGGCGCCGGCGCCGGCGGCGGAGGCGGAGGTAGCGGCGCCGCCACCGCCACCTCCGCTTCCACCTCCGCCGCGCCCTTCGGCGTGTTCACCACGGAGTCGCGTCGCGTGTGGTCCAACATCAGGGACTACCTGTTCCACGCGGCGGACCGCACCAACTGGCGCAACCTCAAGCTGATCGACTCCGCGCTGTTCGTCATCTGCCTGGACGACGTGGCCTTTGCCGCGGACCAGCAGGACGAGCTCACACGCTCGATGCTGTGCGGCACGTCGCATATCAACCTCGACCCGCACGACCTGCGCGGCACGCCCCTCAACGTGCAGACGGGCACCTGCCTCAACCGCTGGTACGACAAGCTGCAGCTGATCGTGACCAAGAACGGGCAGGCCGGCATCAACTTCGAGCACACGGGCGTCGACGGCCACACCGTGCTGCGGCTCGCCACGGACATCTACACGGACTCGATTCTGAGCTTCGCGCGCGGCGTCACCAAGAACGTCGTGGACATCTTCGGCGGCAATGACTCCGCAGCGGCGGCGGACTCCGGCTCCGCCGCCACTAACCTCATCACCATCCCGCGCAAGCTCGAGTGGCGCACCGACAACTTCCTCCAGTCGTCGCTGCACTTCGCCGAGACCCGCATCTCGGACCTGATCTCGCAGTACGAGTTCGTCAACCTCGACTTCGCCCACTACGGTGCCGCGCACGTCAAGACCCTGTTCCGCTGCTCCCCAGACGCCTTCGTCCAGCAGGTGTTCCAGGTCGCGTACTTCGCGCTCTACGGCCGCTTCGAAACCGTGTACGAGCCCGCCATGACCAAGGCCTTCCAGAACGGCCGCACAGAGGCCATCCGCTCCGTGACGCTGCAGTCCAAGCAGTTCGTCAAGTCGCTGCTCGACCAGGACGCCTCGGACCAGACCAAGATCGACCTCTTGCACGCCGCGTGCGCCGCACACTCGAAGATCACCGCCGAGTGCTCCCGCGGGCTCGGCCAGGACCGCCACCTCTACGCGCTCTACTGCATCTGGAACCGGTGGTACAAGGACAAGTTGGCCCTGCCCCCGCTCTTCCAGGACGGCTCCTGGGCCGCAATGCAGAACAACGTCTTGAGCACCTCCAACTGCGGCAACCCGTGCCTCAAGAGCTTCGGCTTCGGGCCCGTCACCGCCAACGGCTTCGGCATCGGCTACATCATCAGAGACCACTCCATCTCCGTGGTCGTGTCCTCGAGGCACCGCCAGACCGCCCGCTTCGCCTCGCTGATGGAGAAGTCGCTGCTGGAGATCGACCGCCTCTTCAAGCGCCAACTGCGGGCCGCGGGCCACGCCGTCCATGACCTGGCAGCCCAAAGGGCAGAGAACGAGCAGTACCTCACGGGCATCCGCAAGGACCGTGACCGCGCAGACTCTTCAGCGGTGCACGCCAAATCAGAGGACATGAAGTATCTGCTGTCCGGCTACGACTACTTCGACGTCAGCGTCTCCGGGTGACGCCGCGTCCTTTTTATATAGCTTGTATACATTTACGTCGCAACTCTAACTTATATAACAATGCCAGAGATTAAACGGCGCTACCATATAAGCAAACTGATATTTGGTTTCCCTCCCGTAGTCGTGGCCCTTGCCCTAACCACGACTACGCTCTTTTTATGAAGTGCCGTATAATGGTAGCTATTTCGTGAATATCCTCCCTACCGTGCGTTGGTGTGATGCCAGCTTGCATAGAGAACAGCGAGCCCTGAGTTTCTGAGATTTTTCGTTCTTGCCCACCTTCAACTGGCCTGAGCAAGGCCATACTGGAAAAACGGCAGTTAGCAAGCCCGCAGCCCGCAGTCCGCAGTAGGGTGCTGGTCAACACCTTCTTAAGGTGCGGACTATATAAGTGTCTGCTGGCCGTGTGATTGCGTGGAGGGGCCCGAGCACTATCCGTTATGCCTCACCCTCCCGACGAGGAACATGCGCTCACACACACACATATATATATACGTACATAAATCCGGTAGGTTAATGACCGGATTATTTCGCTCTCACTTCTTGTTTTATGCTGCCTTGCAAGAGGGCTTCCCTAACCGCTAAAAAAATAACCTCTTCGACGCCCATTGCTGTGCTCTTGTTATTGCTACCCACTGCAATATAACCCTCACCCTAGAATATTGTTATTATACAAAAATACATGACTATTTATCCCGTCGTTTGCATTCTCCTTCCTTCGTTTGCCGAGCGAACATGACAAAAAAATAATAACTGACAAAACACACTGTACCCCTACCAGCTACAAGAACGATATCGGCATGCAACAACTCGACACCCCCTCCGTGGTCATCAGCAAGCCGCTGCTGAAGCTGAAACTCCTTGACGCCCTGCGCCAAGGAAGCTTTCCGAACCTGAAAGACCTGCTACAAAGGCAGTTCCAGCCTCTGGACGACCCGAACGTCCAGCAAGTGCTCCATCTCATGCTCCACTACGCCGTTCAAGTCGCTCCCATGGCCGTCATCAAAGAAATCGTCCACCACTGGGCCACCACGGGCACCACGTTCCTGGATATCCATCTCGATCTAAACGAACAGGACTCTAACGGCAACACCCCACTGCACATCGCCGCCTACCAGTCCCGTGGTGACATCGTCGCCTTCCTCATGGACCAGCCAAACATCAACGACTGCGTGCTTAACAATTCTCGCCTGCAGGCCATCGAGATGTGCAAGAACCTGAACATCGCGCAGATGATGCAAGTGAAACGCTCCACATACGTAGCAGAGACCGCCCAGGAGTTCCGGACCGCGTTCAACAACAGAGATTTTGGCCACCTGGAGTCCATCCTCACCAGCCCCCGAAATGCAGAACTGTTAGACATCAACGGAATGGACCCAGAGACTGGCGACACCGTCCTACACGAGTTTGTCAAGAAAAGAGACGTCATCATGTGTCGCTGGCTGCTCGAACACGGCGCAGACCCCTTCAAGAGAGACCGTAAGGGCAAACTGCCCATCGACCTCGTAAGAAAAGTCAACGAGAACGACACCGCCACCAACACCAAGATCGCCATCGACATCGAGCTAAAGAAGCTATTGGAAAGGGCCACCAGGGAACAAAGTGTCATCGACGTCACAAACAACAGCTTGCGCGAGGCCCCCACTTACAAGGGCTACTTGAAAAAATGGACCAATTTTGCTCAAGGTTACAAACTGCGTTGGTTCATCTTAAGCAGCGACGGAAAACTTTCATACTACATCGACCAAGCAGACACCAAGAATGCATGCCGGGGCTCTTTAAACATGTCATCGTGCTCCTTGCATTTGGACTCGTCTGAAAAACTGAAATTCGAAATCATCGGCGGTAACAACGGTGTAATCAGGTGGCATTTGAAAGGGAACCACCCCATCGAGACAAATAGATGGGTCTGGGCCATTCAGGGCGCCATAAGGTACGCAAAAGACAGAGAACTTCTGCTGCACAACGGAGCATCCTCGTCCTCTGTGGCCCTGAGCCATGGCTTGTCGCCTAAGGTGTCCAATAAAGAAAAATTACATTTTCCACCAAAGCGGTTGGCCAAGAGCCCGCATATCCCCAAATCCAAACTGGTACAAGACACAGGGGACGATGACGATAACCCCCACGCGGATTCCATGCCCTTGATTTCATCCAGAAGCGAAAGTTCAAGCGAGATCGCTTCAGGCCCACATTCCAGGAAATCGACAGTTTCATCTGCAAAGTCCTATGTACCATTTTCTGCCTTGGACGACGACCACGACTCAGGTGAGGATTCCGATGACGACCATAATTCCTCGTATGCAGTGAATAACGATGGTGAAGACGAGGACAACGAAAGCGAAGAAGATTTAAACGCCATTTATGGGCCGTACGTACAGAAACTGCGCATGCTTCAAAGATCGATTTCCATTGAATTGGCATCTTTAAATGAATTGTTGCAAGATAAAGAACAAGTACACGGCGAATACTGGAACACCGTCAACACTTCTATTGAGAACGTTTCTGAATTTTTCCAGAAATTAAATCGCTTAACTTCCCAAAGAGAGAAAAGGATGATTGCCCAAATGACCAAGCAACGTGACGTTAACAACGTTTGGATCCAATCGGTAAAAGACTTGGAAATGGAATTGGTAGACAAAGACGAAAAATTGGTTGCATTAGACAAAGAACGTAAAAACTTGAAGAAAATGCTTCAAAAGAAGTTGAGCAATCAACCGCAGACTGAAAGCGAGGCCAACGAGGATTCAGACGATGGCAATTCGATGTTAAAAGGGTCCCAAGAATCAACAAATACACTAGAGGAAATCGTAAAATTCATTGAAGCTACAAAGGAAAGTGATGAAGACTCAGACGCAGATGAGTTTTTCGACGCAGAAGAAGCTGCTTCTAACGAAAAAGCCAAAGAATCAGAAATATTGCCCACAAATGAGGAACCCCCGGCTAATGAAGAATTACAGGAAGAAGCTACTGAAGATGAAAGCCTGGTTGTGATCAGCTCTCCTCAAGTGGAAAAGAAAAACGAACTTTTAAATGAGGGGTCATTTGTCGGATATGAAGATCCGGTAAGAACTAAATTACCCATGGACGAAGATACCCGCCCGAAGGTTGGTCTTTGGTCCGTATTGAAGTCCATGGTTGGTCAAGATCTAACCAAACTAACTTTACCGGTGTCGTTCAATGAACCAACATCGCTTTTACAAAGAGTTTCCGAGGATATTGAATACTCCCATATCCTTGACCAAGCTGCCGCTTTCGAAGAGTCATCCTTAAGAATGCTATATGTAGCAGTTTTCACCGCATCGATGTACGCGTCTACCACAAACCGAGTTTCTAAACCATTTAACCCTTTACTTGGTGAAACTTTCGAATACGCCAGAACCGATGGGCAATATCGATTTTTTACTGAGCAAGTTTCCCACCATCCACCTATTTCCGCTACTTGGACTGAATCTCCTAAGTGGGACTTTTTCGGTGAGTGTAATGTTGATTCCTCATTCAATGGGCGTACTTTTGCCGTACAACATTTAGGACTATGGTATATTAAAATCCGTCCCGATCATAATAATGGTGTTTCAGAGGAAACGTATTCCTGGAAAAAACCAAATAATACTGTTATCGGTATCTTAATGGGGAAACCGCAAGTCGATAACAGTGGCGATGTCAAGATTACGAATCACACCACTGGTGACTATTGTATGTTGCATTATAAGGCACATGGTTGGACCTCAGCCGGTGCATATGAAGTCAGGGGCGAAATATATAACAAAAATAATGAAAAACTATGGGTTCTCGGCGGACATTGGAATGAT
This sequence comes from Saccharomyces cerevisiae x Saccharomyces eubayanus x Saccharomyces kudriavzevii x Saccharomyces uvarum, assembly GCA_009667055.1. Lineage (NCBI taxonomy): Eukaryota > Fungi > Ascomycota > Saccharomycetes > Saccharomycetales > Saccharomycetaceae > Saccharomyces > Saccharomyces cerevisiae x Saccharomyces eubayanus x Saccharomyces kudriavzevii x Saccharomyces uvarum. Next base: position 128,415 of record VZXH01000083.1, read on the forward strand.
TCCATTTATGGGAAAAAAGTGACTTCCAAGGGTGGGGAATTAACTTTGGATAGAATAAAGACAACAAATTCCGCTATGGGTGGACCAAAATTAGACGGATCTAAGTTTTTAATCTGGAAATCTAATGAAAGACCTACAGTACCATTCAATTTAACATCATTTGCATTGACTTTAAATGCTTTACCACCACACCTGTTGCCATATTTGGCACCAACAGATAGTCGTTTAAGGCCTGATCAAAGGGCTATGGAAAATGGTGACTATGACAAAGCCGCCGAGGAAAAACATCGTGTTGAAGTAAAACAAAGAGTTGCAAAAAAAGAAAGAGAACAAATGGGTGTAGAGTACAAACCCAAATGGTTTATTCAAGAGGAACACCCTGTTACGAAGAGTCTATATTGGAGATTCAACGGTGAATATTGGATAAAAAGAAAAAATCATGACTTGAAGGATTGCCTGGATATCTATTAAGCCGGCATTTGACCGCAAAAACATCTCGTCATAAGTACGCCTCGAAAGCGCTGGTGGATTCAAATATATACACATTAGAAATAAGATTTGTAACAATGAATTAATTTATCTGTAACTTCTGGGTATACTATTTTCGTTTCTCAAGCTGTCCTTTTTTACTTTGATATAAGAAAAGTGATTGCGAGAAAAAAAAAAAGCATGGTAAGTCAGATTAGGTGACAATATTTTAACAGCTCTCAGTTCGTGTTTCGTTGATTTTTAGCAGTCTTTATCAACTGTTTCCATTTATGAACAAGCTAATGCAGTATAAATTGATCCCTCTTGATTTCAAAGTTGATACCAAAATAAAGCAGCGGTTTATGCTAATCGAGAAATTCTCAATTAAAAAAACACAAAATGCTCTAAAGATAAACTTGTGCAATGCTTGAGATTTCAGAAGATACCAATTCGTTAAAAATAAAACTTAATGTAAAGAAAAAATGACAACGCATATCAGAGTTTTAGAACTTTTCACCAACTTTTGACACTTTCCAGTACTTATCTGTTCAATAATTTGAGTACAATACCATTCAAGGATGTACCTGATCGTATTATATACCATAACCATGTTGGAGATGGATCGAAGGCCATCAGAATACTTCGTCTGACGATGGCAGCGTGGTTAGAATAAGATTTTTTGTGCCATGGACTTGAATCTTGAGCTTTTTAACTAATTATCACATTTTCTAAGTTTAACAATCAACAATGAAGTGCTCATCGCAATAATACCCAAACTAAGCATCCATAAAATGATGGCAGTTCACTAGGATGTACAAATACTCATTTTCGCTTTTCATTTGGTGTTCTATTGAGTCTAATGTAAAGGTACAAATGAGGAAAATTCTTGGAAGCATCTGTCCCGTGTCCAACAAAGGCCGCACCCTAATAGCAATATTCATGCCAAAAATATAAATAAATAAATTAGATATACGGACTGTCTGGCACGAGTTTAAAGGCAAAAATACATACATAGCTCCTCTAAAATGAATTTTTCAACTACCTATTTGCAAAAACCCAAGTCATTATATTTTTAGTAATTTGAACATCGTTGATAATGTTCTTATAGTAATATTGTCATCTAGCCATTTGTTATATCTTATATATCAAACCAAAGTCATGCTATGGAATGAACTGTGATTAAGTTTTGATTGGTAAAAAAGAATACATACTACCGCAAATCTAATTTTTCTGTAATACTCAATATAAACTCTTTCCAATTCTACAACCGATTTTATTTGAATGGCAATTTTTTGACCCCATATACAACAAAAAAGAGGGCAATATTATTACTTTCTCTAAAATGAACCTTCCTGACTAACTTCATTATATTCATGGTGGAATAGACCTTGAACACAATCCCCACTTGCTAACAACATAATCAAAACAAATACCCCAAAGAAAGTATATTAGCCGTCAATTCATTTAATGGATTAAACGCTCTCGATAGGTCCATACTAATTGCTCAAGATACACACATCAAAATGTCTACAAGAAATGTCAGCAAAGTGGAACCGCTTGACAAGGTTGTCTCCCTTTTACGGAAGTATATGATGACTTCATGTTCAAGATACCGCATTTTCAGTGTTACCACTTGTATCAGCCAGCTTCAAGAGAAAAAAGTTGTACAAATAGACAAAACTATTTCGGCAAAAGGATCTGCCATTTAGTTTCATCTGGGCGGTCAACAAAAATCCGTAAGCCACTAAAAAACCGGATATCCTGCCCAGTCTAATCAGCATCCACAGCATACTTTAAACCAGCGATATCGTTCTTTTTTTAAATAACGTCACTTTTGAATGATTGAAACCTCTTTTTTTCTTTTTTTTCTTTTTTTCTCTCGACTATCCTTTCTTATCGGCAACCTATAAGGACCTTTAAGAGAGCTGTAAAAACTAAGACAATACATTGACAACGTTGAGGGTAAGGAAAACATGGGCCTCACCAAGTTATAATACTTCCCAGGAAACTTAGGAGCAGCTTAAATGTTCAGCAATATTGTGCGAGGTTTTACGATGACTAGATAAAAGGCAAGGAGAAAGGTTCAAAATTTCCATTGTGTGCAAACATTAGTCAAGTTCAAACCACATGAGCCAGAAGGTGCCGGAGGTCTGCCGAAGACAATTGTTTAAGTTTGCAGCTTGTCAGCTGAGAAGATCCTTCATCAGCGAAACCGAGGAAACAGCTATTTTTTCTGCTTTAATCGATTTATACAGATTATAGGATGACTCGCTGTCAGGTGGACCAGGTCAAGTCGAAATCATCACCCAAGCAAAAGGTGAAGAGACATGAGCAACATGCAATACGAATCACTGGAAGTTTCGATAAGCTAAATAATACTCGTTAGAAGCCCCATTTATATGGTTCGTACCCACCAGGGAAATATCTTCGAAATCACTGACTTGCTGAGTATAGGTGTGGTGCCAAATAAACCAACAAATCCACCATTGAAGATAATGATTTGTTGAACCTGTCTGGTCTTCAAACCGAATACTTAATAAACAACAAAATGGCCATACCCTCTCATTACTAGTAAACCCTTTTGATGTATTGAACATCTGTACAAGGTCTTTTTTCTAGCGGGATCAGAATCAGATCCTTTTAATCAATTAAAAGTTCCGAGAACATACACACGTCCCAGTCCCAGCCGAATACGCCCGATAGTCGAGACTACCGAAAGTATCTGAAAAAGTATGGGTCCAACATTCTCCGTTGTCGGTGTCGGCTTTCGTATACAAAACAGGAGTCGAAAATTCAGGCGCGCCTGCCCTACGTCATACCAATTACCTCAATGGTAACATAAGATGGTGGGATATTATCAAACGACCATTTACCTTGAAGAATATCTATCCAGTGTTGCTTCCTCGTTTATAACTACAGCAAATGTACCTTTTTTAGGAAACGCAGCGATATTGCAAGATAAGTAGTCACCTGTATAGGAGACTGTTGGGCATATCTTGCACTAATGTAAACATGAAGTTGTTATGATGAAACTTCTTTATTGCCTTTACTCTGAAAATCAGCCGATAAAAGAATGGGTGAAAAAAAATGAAGCTGCTCTAATCGCGTATAGTTGATATATTCAAGGAGTAATATACAATCAAGTATTCTGCTCGATCGCGTGTTTCTCCCCTAAAGTGACGGAACCGTAACTCTAGCTAGGCCAGAGCTTCTTATTTTAGATCGGACCCTCAAACTAGATTGTATTTCGACTGCAGACGTCACTTTTCTACGGCTTCTTCAAAGAGATCATTTCTTCGACACACATCACTTGTTAAAAAAACCTTATTTCACTTTAAAGTTTTGAGAAGTTTTCTTCTAAGGAATCGCGCAGTCAGAAGTTTGCACGAGATTATTTGCCGTTGCAACCTTTTCTTCCTTCTTTTTTTTTTTTTTTTTTTTTTTTTTTTTTTTTTTTTTTTCCACAGGCACGCAGACAGTACTGTGACCTGTTATTATCAGTAACCGCCTATGATTGCAGGATGAAAGAGAAGGAACCTACTTTTTAGCAAGCACAAATATTTTGATCAGTTTTAAAGTTTGGCGTGAAAGCTAAGTTTCCCTTTATTTTTATGACCGTCTCAGAAGCTGTGCTTCAACCCGATGTAGAAAGTGCATGATAGAGGAGAAACACACACCTTACTGCAGAATTGTTGTACATCTCCCATGAGTACTCCGAAGCGCGTCTGACCGTAATTGCACATCCCTTACGAGTACTCCGAAGCGCGACTGACTGCAATCGTGCACCAGGCATCGTACTATTCTTTTATTTTATTTTGGCATTGTTGAGGCTGGTGAATTGCTCCTAGTGCAGGAACGAGATATCAACAACAGGTTTCGTGAAAAGAGGTTCTTTGCCTGAAATCTAAGTGGAAACACCGGCAGTAGAGGAATATCGCTGGAATTGTTTTATCGTCGGAGACAATTCGCGTTCAAATTATTCACAGTAGTATTACACCATCAAACACCCGCTAATTGAATGTTTTTCGAAGACACGATGTTTTCTCAGTGTTCTTAACATATAAAAAGGGCGGCTTTTACTTTTGTTTGTTGAGTATAGAGTTTTTCTCGAAGATCTAACTTACTTTTTTTGTCAACATAGAATGATAAACCCAATATTGTCTATGTCCCACTGTTATATGCTTTTGACGGTATTCGCCTTCCTGGCTCTGGTTAATATAGCCTCAGGAAGCACCGAGGCATGTTTGCCAGCAGGCGAAAGAAAAAACGGGATGAATATTAACTTTTACCAGTATTCATTGAGGGATTCGTCCACATACTCCTACCCAGGATATATGGCTTACGGATATGCCGCCACACAAAAATTAGGCTCTGTTGGTGGTCAGACAATAATCTCGATTGACTATAATATTCCTTGTGATACGGGAGACGAAACTTTTCCTTGCCCTCAAGAAGATGCTGTAGGATCGTGGAGATGCAAAGATACGTATTGTTACAATAGCCAGGCAGATGCCTACTGGAGTTCAGACCTGTTTGGTTTCTATACTACCCCAACAAACGTAACCCTGGAAATGACAGGTTACTTTTTACCACCACAGACTGGTTCCTACACATTTGACTTTGCTACCGTAGATGATTCAGCAATTTTATCAATTGGTGGTGACGTTGCGTTTGAATGTTGTGGACAAGAACAGCCTCCTGTCACGTCGACTAACTTTACAATCAACGGTATCAAACCATGGGGTGGCAGTTTGCCTCCTCACATCGAAGGGTCAGTCTACATGTATGCTGGTTACTACTATCCTATGAAAGTTGTTTACTCAAATGCTGTTTCTTGGGGTACACTTCCAATTAGTATGAAATTGCCAGATGGCACTACTGTTAGTGATGACTTCGATGGGTACGTCTATTCCTTTGAAGATAACTTGGCCCAGGCCAACTGTACCGTTCCAGACCCTTCAAACCATACCATGGCAGGCATAATCACTACGACAACAGAACCATGGACAGGCGCCTTCACAACGACAGACACTAAGACCTCTACTGTTACAGGTCCCAATGGTTTACCAACAGATGAAACCATCATTGAAGTTAAAACACCAACTAGTGCCAGCTCGTCTTCCACCCCATCAGGCATAATCACTACCACAACGGAACCATGGACGGGTGCTTTCACAACAACGTCTACTGAGGCATCTACTATTACAGGTACCGATGGGTTACCAACGGATGAAACCGTCATTATAGTTAGAACACCAACTAGTGCCAGCTCTTCCGCCACATCCTCTGACGTGACTAGCTCTTCCGCCTCATCAGGCTTGATCACTACCACAACGGAACCATGGACTGGTACTTTCACAACAACGTCTACTGAGGCATCTACTATTACAGGTACCGATGGGTTACCAACGGATGAAACCGTCATCATAGTCAGAACCCCAGCCAGTGTCAGCTCGTCTTCCGTCGCAGGAATCATCACTACTACCACAGAACCATGGACTGGTGCTTTCACAACAACGTCTACTGAGGCATCTACTATTACAGGTACCGATGGGTTACCAACGGATGAAACTGTCATCATAGTCAGAACCCCAGCCAGTGTCAGCTCTTCCGCCACATCCTCTGACGTGACTAGCTCTTCCGCCTCATCAGGCTTAATCACTACCACAACAGAACCATGGACTGGTACTTTCACAACAACGTCTACTGAGGCATCTACTATTACAGGTACCGATGGGTTACCAACGGATGAAACCGTCATTATAGTTAGAACACCAGCTAGTGTCAGCTCGTCTTCCGCCTCATCAGGCATAATCACTACCACAACGGAACCATGGACTGGTACTTTCACAACAACGTCTACTGAGGCATCTACTATTACAGGTACTGATGGGTTACCAACGGATGAAACCGTCATTATAGTTAGAACACCAACTAGTGCCAGCTCTTCCGCCACATCCTCTGACGTGACTAGCTCTTCCGCCTCATCAGGCTTAATCACTACCACAACGGAACCATGGACTGGTACTTTCACAACAACGTCTACTGAGGCATCTACTATTACAGGTACCGATGGGTTACCAACGG